>VDFB02353493.1:83746450-83794723 GCA_007258455.2 Sequoia sempervirens | reverse complement strand
TTTGGATTTGGATAGCAAACCTCTACAAACCTGAGGCATATGTTGTCCTAGAGTAAATTTGTCCTTAGGATGCTAATTTGACTAAGTGTGAGAAGAAGGATTCATCTAAACACACCTAACCAAACAAGATGGTTTTTTATTGGATTTTGATTTTTTGGATAATGAACTCCTAAACCCCAAGATGTTATATGTTATCAAGGGATAGACTTGTCCACAAGGTTTGATAATTTGATTGTATATGTGGAGAAGGATGTATCTACACACATCTAAATAAACAAGATGATTTTTTTATTTGTTTCAAATGATTTGCCCAAAGTTTAACATGTAGGATTTTTCCAAGATTTTCAAAATTTAATGGTGAGATGATTTTGGTTTGATGTTCAAAATATGGATGAAGGTTTGATTTTGATCCTATGTGTACCTAAAAAATACACTTGTTTACAAGACCTCGGTTTTGAAGAACATGCTTTATTCTAGACAAGGTGTTCAAATTCCCGAAAAAGATTTGGATTTTGTTGACAAAAGAATTCATAAAAATTTGGATTATTTCTTGAAGCTCTTTTGTAAAAGTTAAAAAGTAGTCTTCATCTGAATTTGTATAGCATTGAGAGACACTTTTGATGATCTTTTGGACTAAGATCTTTTAACTTTGGTTTCCAGATTTTGATCTTGCATGAAATCATTTGAGACACATGTGTGGGAATTTGGTTTCTTAGTCTTTGCTTAATGATATCTTTTTACCACAAACACTTTTTTATTAGGTTTTGAAAATAGATGTCTAATTTTTTAATTTATTCTCATCCCACAAAGTGTATCATGTGAAAATCGAGGAAATAAAAGCAAGAGTTACCTAATGTTTACTTTAGTAGGAGAAAATTGAGATGAAATTCAAATGCCTAAAAACCTCTAGGGATATGAATCCCAAGGGCAAGAAAAGACATGTGAATTTGTTCAAGGATATTTGCTTCTCCTAAATGGTTTGAGATTTGATGCTCATGTTAAATGTTTGTTCTTCCAATTTTTTTGATCACATTATTCATTTGCATAAAATAAATCATCCCATACAATTCATATCAGATAAGCATCCACCACATTTATCACATGAATATAAACATCATTTTCATTCATCATATCATAACATTGCATAATCATCACATCTCACATATAAGCATCCATTACACCATCACATATACATCATAAATTCATACATCACATATCAAAGTATCCATACCATAAGCATCATCACATATCATCATCATATCACATCATCATAAGTGCATATCATATAATCAAAAAAAAAAAAACACCACAACATTTTGCATACATCATGAAAAAGTGCATTGGAAAAAGTAATGAAAAGAGAAAAATATTGCATTTGCATCATCACATAAAACATAATATGCATCGCATAATCATTGCATCACATCATAAAACATCATCATCATAACATCAAAAGATAGAACATCATTGCATAGCATATAGAACATAAAGATCATCCATAATGCATAAATAAGATAGGACATGGTATATAACATCGGATCAATGTACATGTGTATGCCAATGAGTACAATGGCCCATTAGGCTATCAAAAACGAGCCCAAGGGGCATGAAAAGAATCCTATCTCGATCAAAGTTAGGCCTAGCCCTGCTAGCTACTGCCCTCACTGCCTGCTCTCTCTTTGTGATCCTCTACCAACCTATGCCCTGTCCTTTGTGAGAAATCTAGCACTTGAGCTACCTGCGATATGGCCTAGTAATAGTACAATATGTAATAATCGGCCTCCTAGATGGCCTCCCTGTATGCTCAAAGTGATATTGTGCTTCGAGAGGAAGATGTGGCCATACTCTCTAACCGCTGCTATCAACCCATCTCAGCCAATCGTCAGAATCGCTAAAATCAGCTCCTTTGTAGGACCTACCGGTCCCGCCTATACCGGGATTCTTCTTAGCTATCGCTAAGTTCTAATTTAGCCTTGCAACTATAAAATTTGTCCGTCTTTTAGGATCTCAAGCTTATAAGGGTGGCTACACCTGAGGCTGATCCTCGATCCCTCGGCCTCAGTAGGCCGGATCCTATCCCGACGTCTCCGATCCCGTCCTATTATGGTCATCCCTATCTCTACTTCCTCAGGTCTCTGTGGTGGCTAATCCTGAGGTCCATCATCCTAAACCTAATGAACCAATGGTGGCCCACCACCTCCCTGATCCTAATCTCCATCCCTCCGGCCTCATCTTGCCCCTTTGCCTCTGGCTCTCTGTCAAGTAGATGGTATCCCCAAAACTGTAAGTTGCAGTGGAAATCGAAACTAGTCTCAATATGCCTCATAAGTGGTCCTTTTGTGGATTTTCTATCCCTACTTTATTAGCTATGTCTTGGCCACTTCAGTTGCATTTTGAAACTCTTAAACTCATGTAAGGTGTACTGTTCTAGGAGCTAAGTGGCTCTAGCTCATCATTCTCATGAAAATGGCCATGTACTGATTGTCAGGCTGATCCTGCACCTCTCCAAACTATCTCTATAACCTACCCGGTAGGTACATCTCAAGCATTTTATGCTCTCGCCCCTGCATCAGTCGGTTCTGGAGAGCAAAGAACAACTGTTGAATGTCATCAAACCAGGTAGGTTGTCCAAGGTATGGCTTCCAGGTGAACACTCGCATGTCATCTAGGACTCTTCGCTAGTGGGGAATCCCGTGCTATCTTGTATGGGTAAAAGAAACACCCCCTTTGTACCGCCAGACAACCAGATCATCTGGCTCCATGGGAACCTAAACAACTTGAGAATGAAGCACAGTGATGTGCTCCCAAGCCTAGACATGTAGAAGTGTAACGCCCGCCCCAAGTGCTTGGCCATCCAGGTAGGCAAACTCATGTAAATATCTATATAGCAAGGCTAGAAGAACTGGCCCCCATGCAAGCAAAGTTCATCTCCAAACCATCTACTCCCAAGCGAGGCCCCATCTGGGACTAAAATATCAACCTCGTCGATCTGGTGCAATGAGACCTAAAATAATAGTTGCAATAACTAATCAGAAACTAGAAACAGTAGGTCTATGGCACTCAAGCTCGATTTGGCCCTCATAGAATACAATCTGATCAATTCCTATTACATCTAGTAGGCATCCCTCATGACATATGTATCGTAAATCACACGCTTGCCACAAATGGGCAATCAAAGGATCCACCACACATCCTCTAGTGTGACTGTAGCCTCGCCTATTGGGGGGTGGAAGGAAGAGGTATCATTGTGCCATCTCTCAACGAGTATCATCAACATCCCTAAGTGAGTCTGAACAGGTGGCGCATAGGCAATGTACCAGAGACCAATCCACCCTAGGTGCTCCTGTTGTCACTTGGTCATCTCATCCAAAATCTTGAAAATCTCTTGGGACCTATGCTCACATGAATAAATCTCTCTCACCTCCTCTTGCATTAGGAAAAGTCACCATGTTAAAATCCATCAAAAAAATCATAATCTCGGCTTGTCTCAGCATCCCGAAAACAACCTCAGTGTCATTTCCTGTGAAGGTGGTGCAGTTTGTAAACTCCAAATTGCGTCACCAGGAGCTTCAAACCCCCAAATTGCATCATGGCATTGCAGTTTGAAAAGGTGTTTCAGTTTAGCAGAAAATCCTAATTCTCAAGGGCACCGCAGTGGTGCATTTTGCGAAAGCGGCTGAGTTTAGAATTTAACCCTAAACTCCAAATTGTGTCGTAGTGTCGCTACTCGCAACAGCGGAATAGTTTGATGTCAAGCGGTACTATTTGAAAATTCTAGTAGTGCAATATAGCACCTCTCCTAGAGACCTAGATTCCTAACGCACTAAATGAGCACGAAAATCAAAAAAAGCTCAGGTCAAGTTGACTCACCGGTGGTCCAGTGTCAGGAAGTCTCTGATGCATTTATACCTTATCATAAATGTGCATGGAAAGTTGTCATTACACCATCTCTCCAGAAGGTCAGAGCTCAAAGTTGCAGGAATTCTAAAGGCTGAAAATGTAAATGAATTGGAAGTGGCCCCCCAGGACCTATTTAAGCCTAGAAATTAGGGCTTTTTTACCCCGTTTGGCCATCTAGGAAGGGTCTAGGTCCCCTAATCCCATTTTTTTCTATATGAGGGCCGTTTTGTACCATTTCTTGTGTTTTATCTCATTTTTTGGCCTCCTCGAGCCTTTTTGGACATGTCAGGCACCTTGCCCTCTTTTTCGCAAGATCACCCAAAATTTAGAATTTTCATTTGGCATGTCTTCTCTCGCTAGGGTCACAATGTGGAAAATTTTGAAATCGGAAATTTTTTTAATTTTGATCAAGACAATTTACTCTTTGAAGCAATGTAACAAGTACATTGCTTCAAAGAGGGGAAAAATGTAGACACGTAAAATGTACTGATTGACGCTACACACTTGATCCCGATTACTAACACTATTTTATCCTAAATCATCCCTCAGTCTAACCATTTAATTAAATACCCGTATTTGATTAAATTCGTCAATTTTCCTCTCTTAATTAAATAAATCATTTATCTGATTAAGTTATTCTCTCTCGTTAATTAAATCAATCAATCTGATCTAATTAACCCTAGCTCTTTATTTAATTAAATAAATCAATTTTATTTAATTAATCTTTAAATTCTATCTATTAAATTAAATAAATTAAACCTTGTTTAATTTAATCTAACCAATCATCCTCTTTATTTAAATAAAACAAAATATTTATGTAACTATCTCTAAAATCGCATTCTTCTCATCTTTGATTTAAATCAATATAAATATAAGTCAAATTTGTCACATCATCTGGTACACTCAGTAAATTAATTAACCCTTGATTAATTTAATCCTAATCCATGTCCCATCCTAGCAGCTTTTGCCGCTTTTGAAAATGGATTTGAATTCGTTTTATTAAATCCTAATACTCAACATGGCATAATAGGAATATTCTTCAAATTTGAAATCAACCCAAGTGGACTTTGTCAGCTAACAAGACAATTTAATTTCATCTTTTGCATTAGTCCACCAGAAGTGGCATTTAAGACATTCCTTTTCCCTCTTACATGTCATTTCATTACCAAATTCCACCTAATTGCATTTATATGGAGCCGCATTTAAATCCAAAATGTGCATCCCTCATCATTCTCATCTTAACAGAGTGGCGTTTGGCCATTGGTTGAAAGTTAGTCCCACATTGCTTCATTTTTTTGGAATTTCTCCCTCTATCTGTCTTTCACAAATAGAGCTTCTTTTCCTCATTTCATCATCCACAATTTGAGCAAACTTACTGTATAGTTTCATCCAGGGGCATAGCTGGAGATTTATTGGTTTCCTCCGTGGAGTTCATTTGGAAGCAATCACCAGAGTGGATCAATCATCATAGAATCAAATAAGAGCTTACACATAGGAGTTGGGAAAGGGCCAATTTCCACATCAAATTGGACCAACTCCCCCATAAGATCAAGAGTTTGCATGTTTTTAATAGGATTTAATCTATTCCCTTGCTTTTTTTATTGTGTTCTTGCTTTTATTCCTATTTTGAGCATTGTTAATCGATTTTATGGGGAACTTTGATCTTGGCTTGCATTTGAACCTTCCAATGTGTTTGTTTGTTGTCTCTTGTAGGTACTAGGATCTTTGTTCTACAAGTAGTGATGGGGAAGTGGATGCTTTAGATAGAGTGGATGGATTGACATAGTTAGATGAATTGGATGATGAAGCTTATTGGTTTACAGGCACCTGACGTTGGGGTATCTCTCATAGATTGGTGCAATATTGGAATGGATCTGGGTCACCATCTATTATAGTCTTAGTGACATTGTAGGGTAATTTGAGACATTGATGGTAGGTAGAAGGGACTACCTTCATAGCGTGAATCCATGGTTTGCCTAGTAAAAGGTTATAGGGGAGGACAAGATCCAAGACTTGGAATTTTGTCTCCATAACTGTACGACCAATTCTAATGGGGAGTGTTACAACTCCCTTTGAGTTTTGTTCTTCATCATTGTAAGCCTTAATGACAATGTTTTTGGAGGTGTCCACACACTCCTCTAAGAAACCTAAAGCCTTAACCAATTTTAAAGTGCAAAGATTCAACCCTGCTTCTCCATCTACCAAGACTTGTCTAACTTTCATTTTATGAACAAGGACTTCTAGATGCAAAGGGTCATTATGGTTTATCTTCTCAGTTGCATAGTCTTGTTCAAAGAAGGTATCATGATGATTGTTAGTTAGGTATCCTAGCATCTCTTGGAAATTATTTACATCAAGGTCATTCGGAACAGTCATGCTTTCTAAAGCTTTGTCTAAGATAGCTCGGTGATTAGGTGAGATGCACAACAGTTCCAAGATAGAGATTTGAGTTGGGGTCTTCCCCAACTGGTTAAGTAAGCTATACTAATGCTTGGAGGTCTATGGTGGTTGTTGTGATGGAGGACCTTGGATGGTGATTTTGGTTCGGCGAGTGTTGACAACACACTCGAGAGTTTTGTTTATGGTAATTATATTGACATGCGCATCGGAAACTCGAAGATGATTTATGATTGGGCCACTATAATCATGCTTGACACTAGCATAGTTGGTTGTAGTATTGGTCTTGTTACCCAAATTGGGGGCCTTTCCTTTCCCATGTTCACGTAGTGGATCAGAGAATACCTTGTGATCAATGTTTGAATATGTCAGTTTATGTCCACTAACTTCAATAGTTTTGTTCTCGACAAGATCCTATATGATGTTCTTCAGTTGTTGGAAATTTTTTAGGGTACGTCCCTTAGTCTAATGGAAATTACAAAAGGAATTTCCATCCCACCAAAAGGGTTTAAATTTTCTTAGATCATATTCTTTTGGCTCTGGCAGTTTTATGAGGTTATGTTGCAACAATTGTTTGAAGATCAATTCAATGGGTTCCCCTAGGGGAGTGAACTCACATTTTGGAAACCTCCTTTGTTGTTGTGGTCGTTGGGTGTTTTGGCCAATGTTGGGAGTGTTATTGATTTCATTGAGTGTGTTGGTATAAGGATTGTTTCCTCTAAGTGTGATGATTTTTCCTGCTTGTAGGGTTTTAGCATCAACAACCCCATCATTGGTAACATTTTTGTTCTGAGACCAAAACTTGTTTCTATTGTTAGGGGTGTTTTGCATATTTGGATTTTTGTTGGGTGTCTTGAGTTCCCCTTTGTCTATGAGACCTTTTTCTAGTATGAGGCCCTTTTCCACTAGGTCTGCGATTGCAGTACAATAGTGTACTCTCAATTCACTTCTCAATTTTGAGTTGAGGTTTTCTTGGAATATAGTGACCTTCTGATTCTTAGGTATTTCTATAGGACATCAACTGTCTATACTTCTCCATCTATGGAAGAAGGTGATAAATTTTTCTCCTTTTCTTGTGTAGTGTGACACAAGGTTGCTATGTTAATCTCATTCTCAATGTTGAAGGAGAATTGTTCAATAAATTTTTCAACCAGTTCACCCCATGATTTTATGCCATAAGGAAGTTTAGAAAACCATTCAAGTGCAATACCAATAAGAGTTTTTGGAAACAACCTCATGAGATAAGTGGGGTCTTATGTGACATCTATGCACATCATGGAAAATTCCCTTATATGTTTGATTGGATTATGCTTTATGTTATACCTGGGAAAGTTAGGAATAACATACCCATGTGGGAAAGTGTCATGTATAATGATCTATTGAAGGGAAATGGGCATAAATCCTTTGCTAAAAAGGTTCTTTTGTTAGACAATGCCATGTTATACATCTATGTTTGGAGGGCTTTCATTTGTGTCTTTAGGGCATCAACTTGGGTTAATGATGTGTTAGTTGGATTGTTTGGGTCTATGTACTTGTGTTGGAATACAATGTTTTGTGATGGGTTTTGGTTAAGTGTGGGTATTTAAAGTGGATTTTGATTTGGAGTGTTATTGAATGGGTTTTGATTTGGAATCTGTGAGAATGGATTTTGATTTGGAATTTGTGAGAATGGATTTTTATTTGGAATTTGTGAAGGGATGGGTTGGCTTCCATATTGAAAGGAGGGTAATTTTCTTGTCTATGAGACCCCAATTTGTGGAATAGTACTAGTGACATTGACACTTGGTATAGTTGTTGTCTGTGGTATGGTACCAGTGACACTAACACTTGATGTAGGAGCTAATGTTTTAGATCTTTTGTTCCCAACAAGAGGACTAAAGGGAGTGCCCCTATAGTGAAATTAAAACCATGTGTCATTCTAGATGTACCAAATGGAGACGTATGGACTATTGTTCTTTGTGTAGGTATTCTAGATGGTATGGTTGTAGTCACTTGTGGTATAGTGGTGCTAATAGTCGTGGTGTTTGTCCCTTGTGTAGGTTGATTTTGCAAGGTATTGATATCAAATCATGTGGGAAAGGTGGCACCTTCAGCTACCAATTTGGCTAAGTATCATTGACAATCATTTTCTAGGTACTCATCTACAAAAGAGGAAAACTCAGGGTCTTGTACAATAGCCTCTATGTCTTCCACTAAAATGTGTCCTTGTGGGTCCCTAGTGGTGAATTTGTCCAACAAAGTTCTATGAGGTCTCAATGATGACCTCCCCTAAAAGGGGTTTGAGAACGGATTGATGAATTTGTTTGAGTTTGACATATTTTCTCTATCTTTTCTCTTAGACCTTGTTTCTACCATGTAAGATAAGCTCAATATGCAAGGAATACAAAACTATGTCTATGGACGGTATGACTCTAGTCTATGTTTTTGGGATTTTCTAGATGCAAATAAGGAATGCATGCAACTATTTTTTTGGTATTTTCTTGCAAATAAAGAATGTCTAAAATGATGCTATCCTAGGATGACAGTGTCTAAGTAGGAAAAAATCTAAGTAAACTTCTAAGGTAATCAATTTTGTGAACTTGAGATGAGGTTACCAACCACCTAAAATCTAACCAAGGCGTCAATTTTGTTATGTCAAGGAACCTTTGTATGACTAGGACTAAAGATAAGGTGAGCTCTCAAACTAGACTAATGAGTTGGAAGGACTCACTGTAGGAAAAAAGATATGATGATGTGACTAGGTTCAATGACAGATTTTGTTGAAGCAATGGTTTTTTCAAAGTGTTGATAAGTGGACCTATTCTAAAGTTTGCAAAAGTGACTTTCCTAAGAGTTTGAGCTAAAGGTAATATGTACTCCTAAGATGAAACTAAAACTTGGAACTAGGATGACTATAGCTATGACTAAATGATACCTAAAGGATGAAAAATTGAGCAAGTCGTTCAAGTTTTTGTTCAAGGATCACTGTGAAAAGACAGATCAGAGACTAGTATGACTATGTGGACTAGACTATGATAGTGAATTATGGTTTTCTAGTAATCAGAAAATTGCAGCTCAGAAAGGCAGATGCATCGTAGAAATAAGCAGATGTGGTTTTCTGGAACATATGCAATTTTCTGAGAAACTATGGTTGGGGTTTGTATCATGCAAATGTGAATCACTATCAGATGCGACTCAAGATTTTGTAGATGCGGCTAACTGGTAAATAGATATTTTTTTGGTAACAAAGACTGTTGACTGGTAAAATATAGCTCGGGTCGGTATCAGACAAATGTGACTCATGATTTAGCAGATGTGACTGACTATTTTAGATGCGACTCGGGATATATCAGATGTGATTTTCAACCAACAAAGGTGCTAACAAACTAGACATATGTGACTTGGGATATATTAGATGCAACTAAATATATCATATGTGACTAACTGTATCAGATGTGACTATGGTTTTGACACATGTGGTATTCTAATAACAGAGGTGTTAGCAAACCGGACATATGCGACTCAGATATCATATTCAATGTGAAATTTAGTAGATATGACTCTAAATAACATATGTGGCGAACTAGTAAACTGATGTGACTCAGTTTCCCTAACATATTAGACTTAGTATAACAGATGTGACTAACTGGTAAACAGATGTGACTCTAGCTAACAAATGTGTTTTTTTGGAGAACAAGTGCTACTCTGTTTGAAAATTGTAGTTTTTTGGTGAACGGTTGCAGTTTTCCAATGAATGAAAATTTGAAGTAACTTTTTTTTTTTATCAAGTTTTGGCAAGTAACAAACACAGAAAACACAATATTTCATTTTGGTTTTGACACAAACAAGTACAATCCTAGGCTGGCTATGACAATATCTACTGAGTTCTCACTTGGGTTTCCCTAGCTATGCTTATTCAGAGCGGATGATTAGAAGCTTGACCCCACTGGCTCCCCTCCGTGGCACTCACTTCTCTAGGGCAGCCAAGCTTCAGTACCCATAAAACTCTCATGGCATACTTTTCATCTCTACTAAGAACCGTAAGAACATGACATGGCTTCAGAGGTCCAACCTCCTGCACCAACAGATAGAAGGATTTTGGATACTACAACAATGGTATTTAGTTCGAACACCCATTTAGGTGGCTATGCGTGAGGTAAGATACAATGATCTCATCTGCATAACAAATCTGCACCTACAACCTTAGGTTTTCCCTTAAGGTTTACATTTATATACCGGTCAAGAGTAGCTTGGCTAAAAAGATTCCTTTCCAGTTTGAGTCGTCTTGGGGTGAGTACTTTTTCCCACCAAGATAGGCCCAATTTCTAGAGTCAGTAATAGTTTCTCTTACACCCAGGATTGTATGAATGCACAAGCAGAGAGGATAATTCTATATACTGAATTGGGTAATAAATAGATCATTCTTTCACACCAAACATAGTAGACAGTAGTAAATTTTAAGCCGGTGACAATTGTAATCTACCAAGCAATTTGTTTCAAAATTGGTCTTTGACACCCGTCTACTACAAAAAAATCATCGATAGTTTACGAATTATCTTAAAGTCGTCTGCAAAGGGTTTGAAAACTTTATTAATGCAATAACACATCTGACATATTTAACTCTAGCCAAAACCCTTACTTGTGCAAAAGCTGAAAATTAGTCAAAATAAAAAAAAAAATTAAAAATATTGAAAAAGCGTAAATTTGAAACTTGAATGAAAGTTTCACTAATGTGAGGATGCATCATTGGGTTTTATCGATCCAATTGCATTGCAAAATACGAATGCATGGGATTTTTGAATAGATCGTCATTTTACTTTCGTCATATGCTTAGCTTGTAATGTCAATTGTGTTGCTGTTCGTTGGCTAGGTGAGTCGGAATGTGCAATACTACAAAAGTGGAATAAAACTTCCTCTGATTTGTGAAGAATGTATTTCCGTCGGTTTGTAAGATTTGACTCATAGAAAAACACACAAGAGAGTTAATGCAATTCAAAAGCAATTAAAAAAATCTACAAAGCTAAGTAATCGAGTACAAAGGAAAGCTAATAAGAAAACATCCATAATTTACCAAACACACATATTCGATTCCATTGATTAATCTTCATTATCCTTCTCCATTCTATCTTCTATATTATTCTTGCCCTCAAATTTCTAAGTGAAAGTATAGCCTATGATAGTGATAATAACAAAACATCGAAGATTAATATTGCTTCCAAAAGTCATAAGATTTCAAGAGTCACAATGATGAAGGTCAGGTCAATTTATAGAAAATTGATTGTTCGAATGAGAGGTTGAGATTGAAAGATAGACGGATGATTCAGATTAAAAGATTTGACATGCATTGAGATAAGTGTTAGTAGTGATGTGAGTGATAAAACCTAAAATATAGAGATCAAGATTAAATAATGATTTAATCTCTAGTTGAAAGTATTCAAAAATTAGAAGAATAAAGATTGCATGAAAAGGATGAAGATTAGCATGGAGGAAGCGGTCTATTCGAATGCACAAATGAATTGAATTAATTAAATAAAGTTATTTAATTAATAAATGTGTGCATGTAGAAGAATTAAAACAAGATAACTGATCGATTAAGACAAAGAGTCTCTTCATTAAAAACAACCAGATATTAAATCAGGAGACGATAGATTAATTTAAATAGATCTCGAGTCAAGTGGAAATCAATAATTAGATAACTTAAGCGATTATCCAAATATAGAAGAATATGTCAAAAGTGCTTCTTTTATGAATTAAATGATTATTTAATTCAACATTCAAAATTACAGGATTCAATTAAATAAATTAGGATTTATTTAATTGACTGAAGAAAATATTAGTGAATAATTAAATAATTTTAATTGATTATTTAATTATATTTGAATATGTGATAAAGATATATTAAATAAGAATTTATTTAATCTTAGAAAAGGTAATAAAGTCAATTAGTGACGTAATTAAATAAAGAACATTTATTTAATTAATGAGGATTTGAATAAAGATAATATGAATTAATTAAATAATTAAGTTTATTTAATTAATAGAGGAATAATGTTAAAATGACTTAATTAAATAATTAAAAGTTATTTAATTAATAGATGAGAAAAGACCTTAGAGAATAATTAAATAATTAACATTATTTAATCATGACCATGAAAATATGAATTATGAAGAAATTGAAGTCACAAGCTTAGACCAAATTTCAGTGTCTACAAAAATCACCAATTGCGGGCACATAGATCAATGTGGACCAACACATGCTCTAGAAACATCCACGAGCCTCATGAATCACCATAGAAATGTCTGCAACAACTCCAATTACTGGAATCACATCGTCTTCCCTCAAGAACACCAACCGAAACAAATGAACAACTATTAGCACACAAATATTCACAACTCGATCGATCCATCATGCAGATCCCTAAAACTTAAGATGGTTAAACTAGGTATCCTTAACAACAAACCCTTTAATCCACGACCTTAGATCATTAACATAATGACCTAGCCAAGTTGATGAATAAACTGAACTTCACTGTCAACTGCTTCAAATTTTGAATGCTTTTGGATGCCCCTGCATCAGACTCTCAGGTTTATTTGAAAAGTGAGCCTCTTCACTTTTGGTCTATATCAGACAACCACGCTGTTCTTTTCATTGGTTCATCAATCTATCCATAGGTACTTGCAACTTCCTCAAGCTCTTCTAGGTTCAACATTCTACTTGCAGGATTTGCACTGCCTCACTGTTCAATGATATGATCAAGCCCACCCTACAATTTTCCTCTAGTTCTTCATCTTGTCATGGTCAAGGTTTGGTGATCTACTTGCAAGCCTTGCACTGCCTCTCTAGTCAGCAATCTGAGCAAGTCTTCTCTGCAAGTTTCCTCGGGATCAATTCCTTCATTCACATTTACTTACCAAACTTTCTCCTCAAGATTAATGCTTCCCCCTCTTCCAGTTCCACAAGGAAATTTGATTCCTCCAAAGGTTCCCCTCCCTCCGGATAGACTAGTTCAGGCTCTTCTTTATCTACACAAATTATTTATGCATCTTTTACTGCTTCTCTTTCATTAGCTTCTCTAACATCAGGTTCTTGATGACACTCAACACTTGATTCTTTTTTCCTCCAAACTCTTCTATGCTATACATAAGGTCTACATCTTGATTCCTTTTTTCCTCCAACATATGAGTTCTTCCACCTATACGATCTTCTAAGCATATAAGTAACATGTTCCCATTTTGCTCCATCAATCCATCCATAATTCATCTACTTACAATCTATCATAGGCTTTCTCCTTCTCATCTTATCCCAACACATCTTTTCAGAATGATTCCTTAATCCACATAACTTACAAGGATCTAGATCCCAACATACTTCCTTTTCATGTCCATGCCTATTACAATGTGAACAATTCATACCTTCTCTTCTCTGATTCAGACTTGAAATAACATTCTTACCTCTGTCATGTCCAAGGCCTTCACTTTTTGATCTCATTATTAGTTTAATAGGTTTTGTAATTCCTTGTTGCTCCTTTCCCAATCCT
Source organism: Sequoia sempervirens (assembly GCA_007258455.2). Taxonomy (NCBI): domain Eukaryota; kingdom Viridiplantae; phylum Streptophyta; class Pinopsida; order Cupressales; family Cupressaceae; genus Sequoia; species Sequoia sempervirens. The sequence continues at coordinate 83,780,909 of VDFB02353493.1, read as the reverse complement.
TTTCCTTCATATCCCATTCTTTGCATGATTTTGAAACCAATACCATCACCAACAATTGTAAGCTTCATTACCTTTTCACCTTCAACTTTACCTAAAGAAACTTCTGTAGCATCACACAAATCATTAGTATCAAAAGAAACATCAAAACATTCAGGCTTAGATCTCAGGTTCTCATTCTCCTTTTGGCATGCAATAAGTGACTGCTCCAACTGATCAACATGTTTCTTCAAACTAGATATCTCCTTTTGCAAATTTTTCTCCTTGTTCAACTCCTTCAATATTTCCTCCAGATCTATTTTCCTCTTTTTCGCCCTTTCAAACAACTTGAACCCTTCTATAAAATTATTTTTAAGATCTTCAAACATATCCATCTCTACTTCTAGTTCTTCATTTCTCCTTCTAACATCTTTCAGTTCTTCTTCAAGAGCATCATACTTGTCTCCTCCTAGTTCTTTCATCCTCTCCATCAATTATGCATTATACTTCTTGACTTCACATAACTCTTCTTCCAAAGTATCCCTTTTGCACATTAGGGTTTCATTTTCCTTCTTCATCCTCTTCCCACTCTTCCCCATTGAAACAAATCAGATAAATAAAAATCTTGCATCGATCTCTCCTCTAGGGTTTCACACTTCTTCCTTCCCAACAGATTCACAATCAAACTCACAACCTGCTCTGATACCATTTGATGTAGCCAAGGTGGGAGAATCTAATTAAGGATTGTCCAACCTTACAACCTAGACTACCAACTCTATGATCACAAAAATATGCAATAGAAATTAATAGCTAATCCACAAAAAGATAAAAGACATTCAAGAACACCAGACACAAGATATATCCTAGGAAAACCCTAATACAAAAAAACCCAACCTTTAAAGATCATCCACATTATATTATAATCTCAAAACACATTACACATGCCTCTCAGGCTTTACAGATTCTAGTCTGCAACCCATGGATTAAAAATAATTCATACAACAATTTTCCATTGACTTCTTTTCCTGCTCCACACTCTCTCTACTTTGAGATTCTTCCAGATCAGAATACTTCATCACCGTGCTTCATACTTCACACTATTGAGCACCTTGTCGATCTACCTCGTTCTGTCCCTCATAAAAAATCCTCTCTTTTCTATTTATATCATATGTGAATCATTTAACTCTCAACATGTCAGCCCAATTACAACGGCTAGTAAAATAACATTCCAACTCAAATAGGTCGGCCCCAAACAATAACAAATTACAATGTGAATCAACCAAGGTTAGCCACCACCAAGCCAGGACCCAAAACAACATCCTCGATCATGAAAATACATTCTAAATTATTCCTCAAAGATCCACAACATGCCACAATTCCATGTCGACCAAGAACAAGGTAAACATGACCTCACAAAATAAAAACACCAATCACAGGCACACAGATCAATGTGGACTAACAACACACAATCTGGAAACATCTACGAGCCTCATGAACCACCATAGAAATATCTGCAACAACTCCAATTACTAGAATCGCATCATCTTCCCTTAGGAACACCAACTAGAACAACTGAACAACTATCAGCACACAGAGCTTCACAACTCAATCGATCCTTCATGTGGATCCTTGAAACTTAACATGGTTAAACTAGGTATCCTTAATGACAAACCCTTTAATATGTGACCTTAGATCATCAATATACTGAGCTAGCCAAGCTGATGACTAAACTGAAGTTCACTTTCAACAGCATCAAATTCTGAATGCTTCCAGATACCCCTGCATCAACATGCATGATATCCCGTCTAGTAGAAGTTAGATATAGCAATCCACCAATAATTGATCTATACTTTCTCTGATCTATCTTAGGAGATTTATCCTTTTTTCTCAAATTTATACAACCAGTAACCATGGAAGTACAAACTAGTTTGGAGTCCTCAATTCCAAACTTCTTTAACATTTCCTTTACATACTTTAATTGTGAGATGAATATACCTTTATTATTTTGACGAATTTGTAGCCCAAGGAAGAAATTCATCTCCCAAAACATTGACATTTCAAACTAATTTAGTATCTCCTCTACAAACCTCTTACACATTTCCTCATTTCCTCCAAATATTATGTCATCTACATACATAACCACAATCAGGATTTTCTCTCCCTCAACCTTGAAGTAAAGATTTCTATCTGAGGTGCCCTTTTTGAATCCCTGTTGCAATAAGTACTTATCCAATCTTGCATACCAATCTCTAGGAGTGTGTTTGAGTCCATATAAATATTTCTTCAACTTGTAGACCATATCAACATCTTTTGATAATTGAAAACCTTTTGGTTTTTCAATGTATACCTCTTCTTCTAACTCACCATTCAAGAATACATACTTGACGTCCATCTGATACACCTTGAAGTATTTATGTGCTACAAAATCTAAAAACATCTTAATGGCTTCCATTCTTGCTACAAGAGCAAAAGTCTCTTCAAAATATATTCCTTCCACTTGTGATTAGTCCTTACACACAAGTATAGCCTTTTTTTATGACTTCTCCATTCTTATTCAACTTGTTCCTAAAAACCCACTTAGTTCCTATTGCATTCTTGTTTGTTGGTCTTGGGACCAATTCCCATATCTAGTTTTTATCAGTATACTTCAACTCTTGTTCCATAGCTTTGTTCCAATTCTCATCCTTGCATGCTTCAATTAATTTTTTAGATTCTACCTTAGAGAGTAAACAAAATTTTACTTGTTCTTCTCCCATAGCAGCTCTTCTTGTCAATATAGCTTTGCTTTTATCTCCAATGATTTGATACTCAAAATGATTCTTCTACACATACTTAGGAGTCTTAGGATTCCTTTTCATAGCTTCTTCCTCTTCCACTATCATCTCCTTTTCTTTCACATCTTCTTCTTCTTCTTCTTTGTAAGGGGGTTCATCATATTCATATCCTTCTATCAGTACTGATCTTTGATTTGATTCTTCATCCACTTTGATACTTTCACTTTCAACTATCTGTAGTGTAGAAAAATTTACTCCTTTACATTTTCACACTATGTTTGGGTCCCTTAATTAATTAGACTTAATTAAGCTTCTAATTGCATAAATTATGCATTCCTAAGCCTTATTATTCTTATTTTCCGAAAGGTAAACTAACATTAAACAAATGCTAACATTATTTTAAACACCTTGGAATTGTGTTTCTTGGATTTAGGTCCTAGGACCCATCTTCCCAAGGGAAAATGGGTCCTCCTTCAGTGCTAAGACCCAATTTTTAATATGCTTTTGACATAATTTTAATGATTCAAATTCAAGTTTCAAATGTCAGCTTTTGGAATCTAATTTTTGAGAATTTAGATAAACACCTATAAATACAAGGTATTTTTATCAATTCAAATCTAACACACTTTATGCAAGAATTTCTAAAGAAAATATTATTGTCAAGAGCATTGAAATGAAGATTTATCAAGCATTTATAGTAGCAATCAAGATCATATCATCATGTCAAGATTCATGCATTTTCATATTATATTTTGGAGCTAACATTATGATGTAGGTTTCAAGCATTCAAGCATCCAAGCATCAAATCAAGCAATCATTCAAGCCAATTCATGCAATATCCAATCCTTAGAGAGATGTGTTAGACTTTAGTCCTCTACGGGAAGCCATTAAGGGTTTGGTGAGTTGTATCATAGCTTTGTTTATTCATCAATTCCCTTCATTTATCATTATCTTTTATCATCAAGGTTTTATTACCAAACTTGGGTTTGATCAAGGTAAACCCATATTCACCCAAAAACAAACATTTTTCCCTCTCTTTATGTGTGCAGATTTGCAAGTGAAGAAGGATTGAAGATTGATCAAAAGAGAAATTTTGCAAAGTTATCAACAATGTTGTCAAGCTATGGAAACTCAGATCCTAAATTTATTTATGACTTTCTAACAGTGAAACCCAGGGCAAATAGAAAATCGGATCTTGTACCAAAGGACCTTGAAGTTGAGGAAAAACCCTATACAAAGACCCATTTTCCCTAGGGTGAATGACTCCTTGTAGGACACTCAAAACCCACTTTTCTAGGTAAGTTTTCCATGTTCTATACTTCCCAGATTTGTTGGTAAATTATTGTTTCTATTTGTGCTATCCTTAATTTATGCATTTCTTGTTTTACATCACATAATTTATTTCATTAGGTATTTTATTTCCATCACCCAAAAGTGCATTTCAGTCATTTTTGTCATTTTTTATCATAGGGAAAGAACATATCCTTTTAATAGAATTGATTCACCTCAAGGTTGAAAGTCAATCCTACCCTTGGGAGATCTCTTTCTCTAATGAAATTAGGGGAAAATGAAGGTGTGCTAGATCATCATTTCATTTTGGTTAAATGCACTCTCATCAATTTCTCTTCATTTCACTATCTTCTTTAGCCTTTTGTTATAGCACTTGTATGCCTTGCTCTTTGTAGAGTATCCAAGGAAGATACCTTTATTTTATCTTGCATCAAACTTTCTTAAGTTTACTTCATCTCTCCCTATATAACATTTACTTTCAAACACTTTGAAATATTTCACAGTAGGAGATTTTCCATACCATAGTTCATAGGGGTTCTTTGAACTATTCACTCTTGCTTGTCCTCTATTAAGAATGTACACTGCAGTATGAATTGCTTCTTTCCAATGGACTTTTAGTAGATTTGCTTCCTTCATCATGGTTCTTTCTACTTTTTGAACTATCTAGTTCTTTCTTTCCATAACTCCATTATGTTAAGGAGTCCTAGTGTCACGTCTCAGACTTTGATGTAGGTTGTTTTTGGTTTTGTGGGGATTTTTTATATGATCTTATTTGTGTGGTAGAGTAATAATGAATACTATGGTGTTTTGTTGTGATGATATATGAAAGTGTTTGCTTAAATTATGAAAATTTGAATAGTATTGAATGTGTTATACTTTGAAAATGAAGCAAAATAGAATAGAAAGCCATATTCTGCTTATTGTTGTGTGCTTGAGCACTTGAGATGCATCGAAGACCGGCGTGATTAAGGAGAGGAGGTTAGCCTTCCGACGTGATAAAGCTGTGATGTCCCTCGATCACACGCAATGTGCTAACTTAGATTCATGTAGATTGCATTTAGAAAACGATAATTTTGTATGACGTTTCGGACATTGAAATAATTAATGATTAGTCAAATTTTAAAAATGCAAGCATAATAAAGCGAACAATACAATTATAATTTAATTATAGATTTTGGGTTTAAACCTGCTTATGTTTATTAAAAATCTGAGCGCAGTATGCAGCTTATCCTACCCTGTAAGCGATTTTGAAAGTTAATAAATTAACTGGTCAGTTAGGAAAATATTTCATTTGACTAAAAGACAGCAGGTTTCAACTATAGTCAGAGTGATTTAGAAGAAGTTGATATTGTGGCGATTTTTGCATCAAACCTTTACACAATCAAATCCAAAAGCACAAATCTATTTATTTAATTATTGGGTAAATATTTACATTGTAAAATTAGAATTAGTTTTGGGTAGATATTTTCCGAAAAGGGGATTTATTTGCAACTAAATTGAATATTATTTTATATTTTTCATGTGAGCACGGGAAATGGAAAAGATAAGTTATATCTTATTTTTTATTTTAAAAATCTCTTATTTTTCAAGATTAGGTTTAGAAAAGGGAAAAAGATTTTTTTTATAAGAACAAGAATTCCCGAGAGGGAATAACGGTTCTTTATAATTTTCTTGAAAATATGCTCTGCAATATAGCTCTAATGGCTGCCAAGTAAATGGTTATTTTATCAAAAAGTTTCAGAAAGATTTTGAATTAGTAGGAAATAGGGATTAGTAAAGTAATAGGAAGAGGAGAGGAGAAGAAAAAGCTTTTTTCAGAAATCAAGTTCCAAAAGAAACAAAGAAGAGAAGAATTGATTGGAAAAGCAGCTACAACTAGAAGCAAAATATCCAGGTTTCTAATTCTTTTACTATGTATTTAATCTCAAATGTTTGAAATGTATTAGAATAGCTGCAAGATTGAATTCCAAGTGTTCATTGAGTGAAGTTGTTTGCAATGTTGTGTTATTTGTGGAGATTTTCCAATTCTTTCGTAAGTGTATATATACTTGCAAAATTTCGTAATGAACTTCTCTTTAAAAATCATTTCATACTCTCAATGGGGATACCCTTTTTCTTTGTGAATCTATGTTCCTTTATCCTCGCTCAAATTATTAAATCTTTCATACAAATATTCAAAAATAAGTAGACTATATATATATTGTAACATCCCACTACGAACCCCAAAGAGTAAGGTTTCAAAAGAGGATAAGATAAATTTTGAAAACATAATAATCTCTACGATAAAGTTACGATTTCACTCTTAGTACATCATCTCAATGACTGCAATCTAGTTTATCAACAAGAATCGAATACTTTACCAAAAGTGGATTTGTGCTGTCTTTATGACCTACATCACTGACACACATATTTATATGTTTATCCTAAACTATATCATTTGTCAATATGGTGTCCCTTAGTCCATAATCATTGATAATGGCTATCCATTCAAGAACCAAGAAGTTTGTCACCTTTGCGAAGAATTCCATATCCAACATCATTTTTCTACCCCATATTACCCACAAGGTAATGACCAAGTAGAGGCATCTAATAAAACAATCATCTGAATCCTCAAAAAGAATATCAATGATGTTGGTCGTGATTGGCATTTAGAACTTAATCCAACCTTATGGGCTTACTGCACAAGCATCTGTACTCCCATCGGTGCCACTCCATATTCCTTGGTATTTTGTGTTGAGGCCATCTTGCCTATTGAGGTCAAGATTCCTTCCCTAAGGGTATTCTTGAAAGGGAATATTGACAATGAAGAGTACCATGTGTCAAGACTACATGAGCTATAGTTCCTAGATGAATAAAGACAAAAGGAATTAGATCATCTCCAATCATATCAAAATCATCTTCGTCACAACTACAATAGGAAATTCTTGAATAGAAATTTTGACAATGGTGACTTGGTTTTAATGGAGAATCCAAAGAATCAAGCAGAAAGAGAGAAACCAGGAAAGTTCAAACCAAACTGGTTAGGACCTTACATTGTCACAAAAGCCTTTGGATCAGGAGCATATCAACTCTCTACTCTTGAAGGGGAACCATTGTAATCACCAATCAACAACCTTCATCTAAAGAGGTTCTATGCATAGCTTCTGAGAGTCTTAATCATCAAAAATAGAAAAAAATAGAATTTTTTTTTTGTTACCTAGGTGAAAACCTGTCAATCAGGCATCTTGGTAACATGAAAAAAATTGAAAAATCCAGAAAATAGTAAAGAGAAATAATCCATCTAATAGTGAAAACCACTTTGGTGGTGCTTTGGATAAGTACCATGGTGAAAACCTAGAAAACAGGCACCATGTGTAGTCAACTCTACTCCTTTGTCTACCATCATTCCAATCTGACTTCCCTGTATATATCATTTATCTTTCTTATCCATACCCTTGTACATATCATCCACAATAAATGGTTGTCCTTTCCATAACTTGGAACGATTGACATCGAGCCCACCTCATATCCCCCTTCCATATTATTCATAATAAATTGGTCTTATATCTAACTAGGGGAAAGAAATTGAATTAGGTCATATTGGTTCTCACATTGGCTATTTTGAAGACATGAAACCTTTAAAAATCCAAAAACATCAAAAAACTTCAAAAAAGACAAAAAATCAAAACATGTCAAAAATCCAAAAAATAGAGTCAAAGTTAGTCACACTTATTAGTCTTTGTCATTTATCAAAATACGTTGCCTTTGCGACTAGACATAGGCAAGGTCATTTGTCGATGTGCCCCTGAGGCATTAGGTCAGTCCTATTAGGTTTGTCTGTATAAAATCATGACTCAATCCATATGTCTATATGACAAGGTCATTGGTCATGTCGAACTATGAGGTCTCTGCATGCATAACGTAGGTAAGGCCATCAAGCGATGAGCCCTCAAGACCGCACTAGGTCAGTCCATTAGGGTTCATCACATACACTACCACACACATTATATATTTTTCATGCAAATCAATATTTTTATAGTCAATCTTGTCAGTCAAAGTCTAGTCAAACTATGAGGTCTTTGTGTGTATAACATAGGAAAGGCCATCAATCGATGAGCCCTCGAGGCCACACAAGGTCAGTCCTTTAGGGTTTGTTGTCATGCACAATCAATTGTTAGCACATCACATCAAGTAATGCATCAACAAGATGAACAAGTCAACAATGTCATCAAGTCAAATAAAAAAAATTCCAAAGCAACAACCATAACAAATCAACTTATGTCTACTACAGGATGTGTCCTTCCTGAAAATAGACATCATAAAAAAAATCAACATGTCTTATATAGGATGAGTCCTTCCTGAATATAGACATTGTCAAAAAATCATTATTGCCTTATACAGGTTGTCACATCAATGACATTAGACTCAACGTATTATATGATGTGTGTCTTTCTGAAACTAGGCTTTTGCAATGCCTTATAAAGATAGTCATAACATCGAAACCAGACTCAACATCTTGTATGGTATGTGTCCTTCCTAAAATTAGGCTTTGTCAATCAATCTTCTTATCAATCAAAACAATCAAATAAACAAATCAAGTTTTGGAAAATATTTTACTGGCTTTGACTTTGTGGCTTGTTTATCTTATCATTTCATTTGAATTTATGATTGGAATCTGTTACTAGCTTTCTCAAGGATGTCCCATGAAGGATTTAGAGAAGCAACGATGTATCTGAATTCTATTTTCTTTGATTGTTGTTTTTTGACTGTCTTTTAACTTTGATTTTTGAGTCATGTTACTAGTTTCCTCAAGGATGCCCCATGAAGGATTTAGAGGAACAATGACGTCTCATGACCCATGTTTTATTTTGTTTGCTGTTTGTGGTTTGTTTTGAAAACAAGACTTTGGAAACTATGCCATTAGTATGAGTTAGGACATTCCTTGTCTGCGACTGTTTGTTTTTAGAAGTGAATGACTTTTCACACCTTGATCTATCATATATCATGGTGTTTGTCTCCATAAATGTATTAGTTACCGCTTAATGATGATTTAATGCAAGGCCTATTGTGTTACAACAAAACATCAAAGATTTCTAATACTAACATCCATGTCTTTTATTATTCATCTTCGCACTAACATTTCTTCTTTCTATCATTATGATGGAGTCCTATGACAGACAAAAATATAAAGCATCCTACATATGCATTCATGCTAGAAATAACATGTAACTATCATACATTATTTAGAACCATACATATATGTTGCATTTGAAAACAAAACAATTAGGCATCTATCATATCTAGGAAACCATGGCATAATAGGCATTCATTATCATAGATTACATAATATATAACATCACATGTACATAGAAATTGTAAATACGTACATCACATTGCATCTCGTTAATCATCATATAGAATCAACATAACATAATATCATATAGGTTGCATAAACATCATAAATTAAATATGATAGCATCCATAACATGATCATCCACCACATGTACATATTAAATAAGAACTGCATATCATATAGAACATATGCATAAATAGAAGATTGCATAATCATAAATAAGAACTACATATCATATAGATCGCCGCCAAAATCATATATATATATATCACTCAAAAAGTGTCACATCACAATGTCATAATGTATCTATCAAAATGAAGCCCGCAGGCTCTATGATCAAAATACAATGTCTAATGAATAAATATTAGAATATGTCTCTATCCAGAACTCCCACTACTCCCATGTGGAGAATGTGGAGGTGAATGATGATGAGAAGCTACTGATCTCTGTGCAAAAGGAGGCCTATCATATTGTCTTGATCTATGAGGTCCCTTGACCCCCTATGTACTCACTATCTTGCTTTGTGTCCTACTATGTGATCTACTATTGTGTGCCTGTGAATAGCTAGGAGCCTATCTCTCAAGAGGTATCTCCTACTCATATAGATCCCTGTAATATCTCTCCCGATCACCAGTTCTAACTAACTCACAAGCGAAGGTGCATATCTTCAATGCAAAGAGATGTAAACTCTATAATATTATGGTTTCTGTTCCTATTCGAAGCAAGTGGCTCTGATTCTATCCATATATGTTTTATCTCTTCTCCGCACCATAATCGGTCTCGTTTACCATTGTAATACCTTTATTCTCCTTTCTGAGCACGAAGCTCTTATTTACAATCGGCACGGTTGATCAACAGGGGCCTTATCCGTTGTTACTTCATTCTCCTCTGTCGGTTCCAATCCTCCAAAATATTGTTCCCAAAGCCTTGTTCTTAATCATCCATTCCCTCTTTATCCGCAAGCATAAGAGTACTGACTTCGCTTCTCCTCCTAACCGCTTTCCTCTTCCTTTCTACATGTTTCATCTCTTCCTTCGTCGCCTTCCACTAACTCTAACACCAACATCCTCCTCTCCTTCACCAATATCCAACATGGTCACATCCTCGCTCTCTTTCTCCTCCTCACAGACATGTGACAAAGGTGGGCCTCAGCCTCTGCAACCTTGTCGACCCCCACCACCACCCCTCTGACCACCTCCTCTCCCATCTACATCATCACCCCTGCCACCTCCACCCTTGCGACCTCTACCTCTACCATGCCTACCTTGAGGTCCTATCCCATGCCTCTCCACAGGTGCATCCTGATCTGGATCGATATAGGGAACCGGCTTGTGACTACCCCACCAAGTATCATATGCAACCGTCATTCTAGGATTTGCGGCTCCGCCTCTCCATCCCCACTGAACAGGCTACAGTGCATCAATATCTACCTCAACTGTACCAATGGGAATCTCTATTCCCCATAGAGTAACCTCCCTAGAAGATCGTGCATACTCTGCTCGGCCTCAAGGCTCATCCTAAACCTCTCCAAACTATCTCAAGGCTCTATCTGGTAAATGCCCCTCAATAATATGTACATGTGAAACTGTCTGGCCAATCAAATACTATGTCTATCTGTAGAAGGGAAGGTGTCCATCCTCATCTAGCCATTGTGTGCAATCCATGCAAGATCTCCAAATAAACTATGCCATCATGTCAATGGAATGTCTGTAATAACTAGTGTCTCCTACATGTATCTAGGTATTTTCCCTTGCATATTAGAAGGCATAAGGAGCTCCTTGCTCTAGCTTAGCTATAATAGGCAAACAAAATATAGCAATATGTTCCTACGCCCATACCATCAACAGTGTGGTACCACAACTCATCGACTCATGCTCTATGCTTTTCATATCATGTAAATGAAAATATACCATGGTAAGCAAACAAGGGCCCTAGGAATACATGACCTATCTCTCCAACATACCCACTAGCATCTCCCCCCATCCCACCGGAAATCCATGACCTCGACGGTCAGATAGAACTATATCCCCAATCAATGTACATAAAAAATAATTTATTCGACAAATCTATCTGCTAAAACATGCCATCTAATCACATAATGATCTATCCCTAGCTGTATAATATCATCATGTGGGTAATATCTATGCATCTCACTGAAACTCATCTGTGTATCATACACAACCCTAGCACCCCTAATTGGTAGTCTCAGAATCCTATATACATCCTATAATGTGACAGCGGCCTCACATATAGGTAGATGAAATGAAGATGTCTAAGAGTGCCACCGCTTGCAGAGAGCAATCAATAGACCTCAGTTAGCCTGAATAGTGGGCATAAAGGTAACATGATGCAAACCTAGGTGCTAGAGGAATCATCTCTCCCCACTTTGTAGCTGATCCTGAAAGTCAAAAGTCAATGGTCTAGATTCTCTTGTATAAATCGGGTCCAACACAACCTACAATGGCATAATGCATACCTCATGTTAGCAAACAAACAACCTTTTATAGTCCAAAATGTAAAAAAAAAATTGCCAGTCAAATGCGTCATTATCCTATTCAAATGCATTTCAGAAATGCAAATGCGCACAATTGTAAAGTACATCCAATCAAATGACCATTCAAACATGCAAATGCATACTAAAATTACAAATACATTGCAAAAATCTATATGCGATACTATCCATCACGCATGCATTGCAGTTATACATATGCAGTGCAATATAAAACAAATGCAATCAATTATCAAAATGCCTACGCTATCCTATGACGTAAAGTTACAAATGTGGCATTCCAAAGATAGATGTGTGCATTACGTACTCATATACATTGCAAAATAAAGTGACACATGACAAAAACATGAAATAAATGCCTAGTTATGTGTGAAATCCAAAATTTCAAGAGACGGTATCTGAGTACTTACTAGGGGTCCCGCGTCGGCAGGTGGTCTGAACGTCTGAATGTGATATCCACAATGCCATGAGTGAGGGACTAGAACTCTAGAGCACAAAATCACAATTTCTAAACTTGAGAGGTTAAAATGAATGAGTTTTCTACCCAATTTGTATTTATACCTAGGGTTTTTGGTGGCATTTTTCAAACCTTCTATACTGGATGCACCATTTTCCATCTTTTGACGACTATTTTTCCTATCAAACTTCCTCCAAACTGATTTCTGTCAACACCATCAAACTTCTGGCTATCCAATTAACTAATTGGGACCATTTCCAAATTTTTTGGATTTTTTTGAAAATTTGTCGGGGGCATACCTTCACCTATTCCACATTGGGGTATGACTCGAGCATGTTTCTAATTGGTTTTCTTTGACACAACACCAAAATGACATTGTATCAAAGAGGGGAAAAATGTAGACACTGAAATTTGGTCTAAGCCCGTGAATTCAATTTCTTCATAATTCATATTTTCATGGTCATTATTAAATAATGTTAATTATTTAATTATTCTCTAAGGTATTTTCTCATCTATTAATTAAATAACTTTTAATTATTTAATTAAGTCATTTTAACATTTATTCCTCTATTAATTAAATAAACTTAATTATTTAATTAATTCATATTATCTTTATTCAAATCCTGATTAATTAAATAAATGTTCTTTATTTAATTACACCTCTAATCGAATTTATTCCCTTTTCTAAAATTAAATAATTTCTTATTAAATTTATCTTTATCACATATTCAACCACAATTAAATAATCATTTAAAATTATTTAATTATTCGCTAATCTTTTCTTTAGTCAATTAAATAAATCTCAATTTATTTAATTTAATCCTCTAATTTCGAATGTCGAATTAAATAATCATTTAATTCATAAAAGAATCACTTTTGACATATTCTTCTATATTTGGATAATCGCTTAATTTATCTAATTATTGATTTCCACTTGACTCAAGATCTATTTAAATCAGTCAGTTATCTCCTAATTTAATATTTGGTTGTTTTAAATGAAGAAACTCTTTGTCATAATCGATCAATTATCTTTTTTTAATTATTCTACATGCACACATTTATTAATTAATTAAATTTATTTAATTAATTCAATTCATTTGTGCATTCGAACAGACTGCTTCCTCCATGGTAATATTTATCCTTTTCATGCAATCTTTATTCTTCTAATTTTCAAATACTTTCAACTAGAGATTAAATCATTATTTAATCTTGATCTCTATCTTTTAGGTTTTATCACTCATGTCACTACTAACACTTATCTCAATGCATGTCGAATCTTTTAATCTGAATCGTCTATCTATCTTTCAATCTCAACCTATCATTCGAACAATCAATTTTCTATAAATTGACCTGACCTTCATCATTGTGACTCCTCCTGAAATCTTATGACTTTTGGAAGCAATATTAATCTTTGATGTTTTGTTATTATCACTATCATAGGCTATACTTTCACTTAGAAATTTGAGGGCAAGAATAATATAGAAGATAGAATGGAGAAGGATAATGAAGATTAATCAATGGAATCGAATATGTGTGTTTGGTAAATTATGGATGTTTTCTTATTAGCTTTCCTTTGTACTCGATTACTTAGCTTTGTAGATTTTTTTAATTGCTTTTGAATTGCATTAACTCTCTTGTGTGTTTTTCTATGAGCTACAATTTTATTTTGTGAGGTCATGTTTACCTTGTTGTTGGTCGACAGGGAATTGTGGCATGTTGTGGATCTTTGAGGAATAATTTAGAAGGTGTTTTCATGATCGAGGATGTTGTTTTGGGTCATGACTTGGTTGTGGCCGACCCATTTGAGTTGACACATTATTTTACTAGCTGTTGTAATTGGGTTGACATGTTGAGAGTTAAATGATTCGTGGATGATGTAAATAGAAAATAGAGGATTTGTTACGAAGGACATAAGGAGGTAGATTGACAAGGTGCTAGATAGTGTGGAGTATGAAGCATGGTGATGAAGTATTCTGATCCAAAAGAATCTCAGAGCAGAGAGAGTATGGAGTAGGAAAATAAGTCAATGGAAAATTTTTGTATGAATTATTTGTAATCTCTGGGATACGACCTAGAATCTATAAAGCCTAAGAGGCATGTGTAATGTGTTTTGAGATTATAATATAAATTGGATGATCTTTGAAGGTTAGGTTTTTCCCTATTAGGGTTTTCCCAGGATATATCTTGTGTCTGGTGTTCTTGAATGTCTTTTATCTTTCTGTGGATTAGCTGTTAATTTCTGTTGCATATCTGTGTGATCATAGAGTTGGTAGTCTAGGCTACAAGGTTGGATAGTCCTTAATTGGATCCTCCGACCTTGGCTGCATCACATGTTGTATGTCTTGTGGCAATATTTCAAGAAGATCCTAGAGAATCACATGTGGTAATAGTTAAAAAAATATTCAAATACTTGAAAGGAACTCTAGAATTTGGTCTATGGTATTCTAGGGATATTGATTTCTCTTTGAGTGCTTACACAGATGCAAATTGGGTAGGTTGTACAAATGACAAAAGTACAAGTGGAAGTGCTTTATTTCTTGTAAGTAGATTGGTCTCTTGGATAAGCAAGCTTAAATTATGGATGAAACAAACATTGAAGGATATCAAAGTACCATATGATGAACCTATTCCTATACCATGTGATAATACAAGTGCTATAAAAATTTCAAAAATCTAGTAATGCATTCAAGATCAAAGCATATCTCTATCTAGTATCAATTTCTAAGAGAGAATGTTGTAGAGAATTAGGTGAATTTGGAGTATGTGCCTACAAAGGATCAAATAGTAGACATTTTCACAAAGGGTCTTCCAAAAGATACATTGAAGTATCTCTAGCATAATCTAGGAGTTATTGCCTCTCCTTTTTAACTAGATGCAAGTTGGTGCATTTTTCCAAGTGAGCTATTCAAGATACATTCTTGGTCTTGGATTGATGAAGGCTACCTCTCAGGGGGAGTAGGTAGTGGTGTCTTTGGTTGGTGTAGTCAGGGGAGCATATCTTGTACCCCTAAGGGGGAGATAGTAGTGAAGAAAGAGCTGTGGAGAGAAAGTAAGTGAGAAAGAGTTGCTTGCAGGTATTGCCTGAAGTGGTATATGCAAGTGTTTCCCTTTGCCATTAATGTCAAAGGGAGAGAGTGTAGTCTAAAAAACACAAGGAAATAATTGATGCTGGAGAATCCTGAAAAATCCTAAAAAATAGAAGAAGAAAGGGGAGAAATGAAGAAGTATGAAATTTAAGAAATGTCCAAGTAAGGGGGAGTACTGCTTGATATAGGGTTGCTTTTGAGATATGGTGTTGCCATTGCAAGGTGGATTTTGTTGCTGATGTCTTTTCAAAGCTGGTGTTTCCATTATTGACAAAGAGGGAGATTGTTGGAGATTTGTGTTGTCATTGATGTCAACAGGGAGAGTGTTGTACTATGTTGTCCTCAATGTTGTCATTGATGTCAACTTATGTCAACCTCTAGTATGGTTTTGAGCAGGTGTTGTAGATGGAGAGATTGTTGGTGTTGCAAATGGGGAGATTGTTGCAATCTATAGAGTGTTATTTATGAGGTGTTTGTGATGTTGTTGATGTAGCTGATTCACTTGGTTTCCAAGTGATTTTGAGAAAATTTTAATAAGCGAGTGTACAAGGTGATAGAGTTGTGTTTTGCATTTTTCTCTACATTTCTTCATGGTGAAAGATGTGCTTGTGTAGTTTGGATGAGTTAATCATAGGTGTTATAATCATAGTTTTAGGTTTTGGATTGTATGACAGTGGAAGATGTGTCTGACAGTGTGTTTCCCACATGAAGAAGGTTGTCTAGGAGAAATATAATTGCTCCACATTTCTCCGTGTTGAGGTTTCTTGCCTTGTAGATTTGGGAATGTGATAATATTGTATGTACCTACCTTCCCCTAGATATTTGAGTATTTAGTTGTTCCACAAGGTTGGCTAGTGAGTTGTATGCTTGTGGTAGTGTTGTTGGTTGCATAGGATGATAGTATTCTCAGTTGCAGGTGGTTGCAAAAATGTTGCTGAATATTTTGATGGTGTTACAATATTATGGGATGTTGTGTGATTTTTCTATGTGGTCCAAAGGATGTTTCCAAACCTATAGAATAATGAATTTATTGTTTGGTAGCATTAATATAGGTTTAGCTGACTTGGCATGTTAGTGTTACTTGTAGATGTGCTTTGTGGTTTGTGGAAGTTTGGTGAAGCATGTTGGTGTAGATTTGGGTCTTGGTTAACCCTTAGTGTGGTCCACCTTCACTTATTTCCACCATGAAAGTGTTTGTTTCCAACCTATTTTTTAGTTGCACATTTGAGGTGCATACGTTTCATTGAGGCCACCCTAGACAAGATTGTTTGAGGTCGTAGAGGATATATAAGAAAGTTAAATTGTTGGAGATGGGGTAGATGTCAAGTATGATACGAATGTGATCAAGTGTGGTGATATGAGTGTGAGATTAAATTCGGCGTTGTGCAATTTTGTAATACACGCCCCACTGGAGTAGGGACCTCCATTGATTTCGATGTCTCAGACCTTTGGTTTTTATTGGATTTGTCCTTTTAAGGTCTTGGGATGTTGGTCTTGCTTGCCTTGGTCTTGCCTTGAGGGTTGAATTCATCAAATTGGGTTTTTAATGGAAGTCTAGGTTTTGACCTAGGTCCAGGATTTTTCAGCTCACCCAGATTTTTCCAAGTCTTGGTCCATCTTCTGTCAATGTCAGATTTTCTGAAATCTGGGTTTCTGGTCAAATCTGGGATTTTCTGGGTCACACGGATTTTCCCGGACTTCGCTTCTGATTCCCTGAGGGGTGCTACCATCCGCTAAATTTATGCCTCACTGTAGATAGTCCTACCGGGTTTGATTTTTTCGGAATTCCATTCTTTGAACTCGGTTTTCTGATTTCCTTTTGATATATCTTATCACCATTTAATGCTTTGAGGTACGCCCTTCCGGGCGTTGATTGTGAGCAGATTTTAAAGGCTTTTAGTGCCCTTTCTCCTTTGATCTCATTGTCCATTTCTCCATATCCGCCTAGCTTGATTTTGTCTTTGAGCCTTGGTCGCTGGATTTGGTCTATCTCGCCGCGGTGGGATTGCTTGACGCCTTGTTGATATTTTCGTCACTAGGGCTCCTTGATTCACAGTGACTTCCTCGGGCTCAAGGTTCATTCGGAGTTGATCCATGGTAAGTCGTTTTGACTTCTCCTATTGTTTGCGCTTTGATTGAATCTTTCAAGTTATTATTGGTGGTTATTCGGGTTGGCCCTCGTTTATTTTCATGATCACATATTTATCAAATTAGGGTTTGAACGCATGTTTCCACGGGTTTTAGCGCCTGCGTTGTGCATCCCTTTGTTTATCAATTGAATGTCGCGTACTCCCCTGTAACTAGGTGTTCCTACTAGGGCCTTGACTTGTTGGCACGTAATCTGGTAGAATTTGTGGATGTAGGGTTTCGGTATGTTGCCTAGGGGTGTTAAAGTTTTGTGGAATCGTCATGATCCTCATGTCTTGCATCTTGCTCGACCTTGTTCGCGGCACTTGAGACCTTGGTGCACCCTAGTTTCATCATTTTGAGGGATTGTGTCTAAATTTTGAGCTCACTTTAGTTCTCATGGTGAAGGTTTAGTAGTCAAATTTAGGGCATCATTATTTCTACAGGGATTTGCTATATTTGAGAGTTTTGGGAGTTAAATCTTATGCAACCTAGGATTGGCTTTATTGGCTTGAATTCATGTTCCTCGTTGATCGGATAGGCTTATATGTCATTCAATTCACTGATCTACGGCTAAACGATCGTAGCGTCTTTGAGGTCCTCATGGAATTCTTTAAAAATCTCCAGATTTTCGATTTCTTCATTTCCAAAATATGATGAGTCTCTAGAATTTGCTCGCCTAAACCAAATGTCCAAATTTTGGTTTTCACCCGGGTTCGATTGAGTCTTCAATTTTCGGGTTGAAGTAATGAATTAAATGTTTGATGATGATTTCTTGTTGCTAAATGGATGAATCTCATGATAATCATGCATCTCTTTTGTCTGTATTGATGATTTATTTGATGAATGATGTCTTGGTAGTAGGAGTCCCTCTAGGTCAAATTCCTCCAAAATTCTGCCCCGACTGGATTTTCCCAGATTACTTCATTTTTTCTCAAATTTTCAAGATTGATGATTAATGATTTATCTTAATGATTTCATGTGATTTCAAGGCTAACCTTTGATTAAAATATGGATGATAATTGGATTTTCATGAGGCTCCTTTATGAATGCAGGCTGAATCGAGCAAGGCAGCCGCAGGAAAGGCCAAGGGAGATACAGAGGGATCCTCAGTTATAGATACAGAGAGGGTCAGGTTGGATGTGAAGAATAAATTTCCGGATAGTAAGGTGGTTTCAGTTTGGTTAGAGGTCTCGGATACCAATGTAGGAGCTTTGATAAGGAAGAGTTCAGCAGGGTTAGTTTAGGAGGGATCATTACCCCACCAAGGGAATGGTGAACTCTGACTAGCTCTCATGTGGGCCGATTTCCTCTTGCAATCTAATGCTATGAATCCATTATTGAGTGTGTCCATAATTCATGACTCTGAAGGCGGCAGACTATGAAGACCGAGTGGGAGAGGGTTGGCAACTTTAACTCCACCATCGCCTGCATTTGATACGCCGATTTGGGCGTGTGTGTGTGCTCGGATATGGATTTGCCAAGACTTATTATTTATGGATGCAACCCCACCAAAAGCTTAGAAGTGAGATGATCAATTCTTGGTCGGAAAGTTGAAATCTCATTTCTCCAAATCCATCAAGTAGCCATATTGTGGTCAAGTCTCAGATAAGATTATTACATGATGCAACTGCTACTGTTGGTAGGGTAGCCGTTTGAAGAGGCCAGCGTTGGAGAATTGATGGTACGTCATCAACAGATCGAAAGCAAGGTATCACCTTATCACAAGCAGGATTATCAAAGGTAATGATTGGAATAAAAGTAAAATGAGATGTTGGAGGATGTTGAAATTCACCATGTCATCTTATGTGGTATATGTGCTTGCCAAATCTTTATCCATACGTGGGATTGGAGTCCAAAAAGTGAAACATTTGGAAAGATGTCATCTATGAGGTATACCCCTGCTGTATCTAGGAACTGCACTATAGAAGAACAAATGATGCATTTACTATGCATATTACTAGGCTGTTTCTTTAGAACGCAAAATGCGTGAGAATTTCTCTCACGGGCTAAAAACCGACAGTGATATGGAGCCCCGGGTTCATACAATTCTCTACTCCTTCTCCTATATCAGAATTGATGGATGCCCAACCGCTCCATACAGATTGCCTAGATATCCTATCGACCATATCATACTTCTGGAGGTTACCCAACAGATATGTGATTTCGATGCTGTTGTTAAAAGAGAGAAGCACAAGACAGGGTTCGGTGGGGATTTTCCCTTGAAAATTGGTATAAGTGAGGTTTTCCCTTCAATCCAATCAGCTCATGCATCAGGGGAGGAGTTGAGTACTTATGATTTCTCTTTCCATTCTAAGAGGGCAGGCTTTGACATCACTGGCGAAGCACACAAGAAGGCCACTAAAGAATATCATCACAAAGATGATCTAGAGGACTACTGGGCAAATAGCAAGGATGACTTTGAGGTGAGAAAGAAAAGATATTATAGGCTTCTAGCTGATGTGATCAGAATGTACAATGTCAAGTTGATTCCTGATTAGTTGGAAGATGATGGAAATTTAGTCTAGGATCATGCATTTGAATCAGTTAAAGACAGGCCCATTGGAGATATAATCTGGTCAGAAAAGGAAATAATTGAGTTGGAGGAATTGATGGCTCCCATTCTGAAATCTACCAAGTCATGGCTGAAACATAAAGTATGGGAATTGGAGAGCGAGAAGGTACCTTGTACTTTCAATCTGATGGGGAATCTGAGTGCTCATTCTACCTTGGAGGAGTCAGGAGAGGATGATTCTACAGGAAAAACTAAGGTAAGCTCACCTTTTAAGATTAAAATAAGAGGCCCTAAGGAGAGTGAGCCTGAAAAGAAAAGAAAGCCTAGGGGGAAGAAGAGAAGTCATGCTGTAAAAATAGGTAAGTTTTCTGAAGAGGAGGAACTTGAGAAAGCAGAAAAGGAAGACACTCCTCCAGAGCCAAAGAGGACAAGGACAACTAGGGCTTCTAAGAAGAAAGATCAGGAAACTTCTAAAGATAAGGTGGATCCTCATGTGGTTGATGTAGAGAGTTCAGGAGAGAAAACCCAGGTTTATTCAAGAAGGTCAAGAACTCCATCTCCCAAAGAGACTATGCAAAAGGCAGATCCTCTTCCAAAGGCATCTACTGTGGAACAACAGAAAGATACCTCTCCTTCATTGGGTATACCTGAGCAAACAACTCATGAAGAGCATGAGACCAATGGGGAGGTAGAACTGTTTTAAGGATGGAGAACTTTATGGCGCAGCTGCTAAGTTTGAGGTAGGACATGTGGAGGTGCATCATTCCCCATTGGTATAGTATGAGGATTCTCCTACAAATAGCAAAGATAATAGATCCCCTGAAAAGGAGGATGTCCTTGTTAAGACTCCATCACCCCTATAAGAGGAGGAGCCAGAGTTGGAAAACAAAGGTGGTCAGTCTCCTAAAAAGGAAAAGGATAAGATGTTAGATCAGCATGAAGAGGTTAAGAAGGATGAAATCTGGGTGGATCCTGCTGTTCCGGATTGGCTAGACAAAGAAATCAAGAGGAAACAGGTCATTGTTGAGGACACTCCTCTCAACTGGGATGAAATGTTGGCAAAGATTGGAAAGGGAAAGAAGAAGAAGGCAGCCAAGGTGGTTTCAAAGATCAAAAGGGATGAAGCTAGTAATAGGGTTATTCATATTGCTACTCCTACTGCTGGTAAAAGTAAAGATGAGGTCATCGGGGAGGATTATGATGTACAAACCATTAATCTTGGGCCTACTTCTATGGAGCAAGATATTGAAGAATATGAGGGGTCCAGTGCAGTGATAATTGGGAGATTAAGGAAACACAGTCTAAACATGAGCTAAAGAAGGAGAACGAAAGGCTTAGAAAATGTTTAGAATATTTAATGAAGCCTTTGCATTCTTTTCACCCATCCTCCTTTGCTACTGCTAGTTTCTTGCTGAAGGAGACCATTTCTAAAATAGAAAAGATGAAAGATTCTACTCTGGCTACAGTAAATTGGTTAAAGGAGGTACATGTTAAGGGAGATGATGCAATAAAGGAGATCCTTTCAACTGGAAAGGATGCAATAAGGGCTAAGGATTTACTAGATTATGTTTTATCTTAGGATAAGGAGGACATTGATCTCTTATTGCAGAAAACCAAAGCAATCATGGAGTATAGTAAGGATGAGCTGGTTGTTGATGGAATCCTTCCTTCATCTAGGGTTAATGAGCCTTGGGAGTGGTTTGAAGCCCTGTAAATCCGATAGAAAACCATTAAGAAGATCCACAAACAAAGGAAGCAGATGGATGGTGATTTAACCAATGTTTATGATGGATGCATCGCCTTTTTTGAGTTAATGACTGGCAGGAGGAAGATCGCCCCTAAATACTTGAGCTTAGAGCAATTGAGGGAATGGTGGCATGATGTCTATGCCCCTGATATTGAAAATTCTGTGACAGGGCACCAATTGGATGATGTGGCTACCTATCTGGCGGTGGTGGATAAGTACTTAGTATATAAGGGTGATTGGGATACAACAGTTAAGCGGTCAAGGGAAGAAATTGGATCAATTGAATGTCGGCTCAAAATCCTACCCTTGCCACCTATTGCTGAGTTGGATAAGGTCTTTTTGAAGGTTCATGAATCATTGGATCAGAATAAGGATAAGTGAGGCAGTAATTAATGCCAACTTCATGATTTGTGCTTCCCTATTATTATAGGGCATGTGTTGATCTAGGCTGCATTGAGGAATGTGTTTTGGCTGACCTGATGATGTATCGACAGTTAATGTGTGCCTTATTTTGAAATTCCTAGGGCCAACTTGTTTTGGCTATTTTATTTTGTAAATGTTTGGTTGGGCCGACATGTTTTGGGGATCTCTATAAATGGCATTTGTGCCTCATTTGTAAGGGGTTAGATAGATAATAGAGACAAGCTAGATTAAGAAAGAGCTAGAGCATTCTGTAGTAGAGATAGTAGTTAGTTCTTTGAAGCAAATGTTGTAACATAGAACAGAGGAATTGTTGCTACATTTTGGTGATTTAATACAATTGAAGGCATTGTGGTTTCTGGTGAATTCTTTTGTGTTAGTTTATCTTGCATGGTTCCTATTGTTCCATCCTTTGAAATTGCTTGAAGATAATAGATTTGATGTTAGATTTAGAACTAGATAAGTTTGGTGAATAATGTTCATGGTTTCATGCTTGGAATGTTTGTAGCAATCTCTGGTCTATACTCCCAGTAACTATCTGATTGTAGTAGGCTGGTGAAGTCAACCTGGACCATACATTTATTTGTGCTTAGTTCGATTGTGGATGAATGTCTATGATTTGAAAATCTGTATGCCTTAGAAGATTGCACCTTTCTTGTGGTATTGCATTGTGGGTTAAGCAGGAATTGGTTATTTGAGATTGGTCTATTCCAAGTATTTATCATTTGCATTGTCCATCTTAGAAATAGTTTAGATTTCATTACATCTCTTACACCCTCATCTTTTGTTGTTTCTTTATTATTTGGTTAGATTTAGGATTTAAGATCATAATATTGCAAAATCTGATAAATTGGAGAGATACAGTTTGCTTGTAGTAAGGTCCGATTGTGATTACCAACATTTTCACATATTATCTGAGTTGTTTATGCATTGTCATGACCTGACACCCGAGAGACCTTGGGGTGGATTTTTAGCACTTTGTTTAAGTTGAAAATTACCTTTCAAGAGAGATATAGAATATTGCACTGGCCCTGAAAGTTGTTGATGTGTAAAACACCATCAACACTAAGGCTTCTTTATGTAGTGAGTAATAGGTGTCTACATTTTTAGTGAACTTAAAGTTGCTAGAGGCAGTGAGCCAAAGGTTGCAGATGGTGTAGAGTTGTTGTGCTGGATCTTCTTGTTGCTCTGAGGTAGTGAGCCCCCTTGTAATAGTCTTCTTCTATTCTCTTCTATTCTAGATAGTAAGTACTTTGGGAAGTGAGCCATTCTTCTCTTTTGGGCAGCGTGCCCTTTCGAAAATGAGCTTATTATATTTGGTGTTGTTATTCATATATATGTGAGTTAATCCTCACCATGGTTTTTCCTTGATTAGGGTTTTCTATGTAAATCTAGTGTTTTATTATGTACGGTTGTGAATGTGTTAATGTCTCATTTTTTACATTCATGTTGATGCATAATAAGGTTTTGAAGGTTAGTGAGGGTTTTAATGTTTTAATGTATAACTAATTCACCCCCCTCTCAGTTGTCATGCGTGTCTAATAGTATTAAATTATCTTTATCCCAATTCCTTGGGAATGCAACGACATTCTCTAGAAAATTAGACTTTGCATGAGGAAATAAAGCTTTGTGGAAACTAAGAACTAAAAATGTGATCATTCCTCAACATAGTGAGATGCCTCCTATAGCAAAGTCTTTCAAACATACAAGGAAAAAATCACCACACAAGATGCTTAGTTATCACAAGGGAACATTAATAGTGCACCACATTAGTAATACCTTTTATTTTTATTGGTTTGATTTTTTAAAGAACATTAAAGTCCTAAGAAATTTAAGGAATCTCAACTTCTCCTTTTAAATACTTTCAAGAAGTAGTTACACTTATGAATTGTATATATAAGCTATGATGTCACCAAAAAATAACTCTCTAGGAAAATTATGAAAGGAAATAGATAGAATATAATTAGAACTTGAAAGGTTGTATGTTTGTGAGCCTACAATTTTGGGTCAATGAATGAATGGAATTTATTATAATCTATGTTTTGTGATTGATTTCATTGATTGTTGCATTTTTGTGTGAGTGTGAAAATAATTTATGGCATTTGACCTATTCAATTTTAGAATTATCTTTGGTTAATAAGCTTATCATGCTTTTTGGAATGCAATTATTTTATGTTTTGAATTATCTTCTCACAAATTATATCTCACTCAATAAGATTTAGTGGTCATTTTATAAATCTTGGTTAGTTCTAGTATTTTGGCCTTTCCCACTTTCTAGTTGAAAGCATACCCAAATTAAAGTTTTCAAATTTAGAAAATGACATATTTTCTTATCAAATGAGGGAGTTGTACCTCATAAAATTTAGAGGGAAATTATTTCACATAGAAATAATTTACCCAATTTTTGGATGGTGATTATCTCTATGATCGTGAAATAGAGGAAAACTTTGAGAATTTCAGATAGTGCATAATCAATTAACCAACAGTTTTGGGTCAATGAATGAATTAAATCTATTTTAATCTTTTTGTTGTTATCAATTTTTTTGATTGTTGCATTTTTGTATGTGTGAGTAATTTTTGGCATTTGACATGTTTGAGTTTAGAATTATATTTGGTTAAAATGTTTATTATTTTTTGTGGAATGAGATTATTTTTTGTTCTTAATTGTCTTCTCACAAATTATATCTTACTTGATAAGATTCAATGGTAACATTTTATAAATCTTTGTTAATTCTAGTATTTTGGCCTTTCTTGCTTTCTAGTTAGAATCATACCCAAATTAAAGTTTTAAAATTTAGAAAAGGACATATTTTTTTATCAGATGAGAGAGTTGTACCTCATAAAATTCATAGGGAAATTAACCCAACTGTTGGTTAGTGATTATTTATAGGATCAAGCAGTATCAGAAGAGAAGAGTATATTTTAACAAGATATAGTTCAAGAAGCCCTAATTGGAGGAGACACCAACTTGAAGGTGGATTATTTGAATCCCAAAAAGAGTTTAAAAAAATACAACAATATATTATTTCCCCTCAGGACTTTGTTAAGGAAATAAATAAAGATCATAATATTATCTTACAATTAGTACCAATAACTATTCAATAAATTAATTAAGAGGCACCTAAGGAGATTGATGAGCCTAATAAATAAATACCTATTCTTATGGAGATAGGTGAAACAAATAAAATGCTTGATACAAATTTCAAATTGAACAATAGATTAATCAAAAAGAGATTAGGAAGCCCACTAGGAAAAAAATAAGGAATTGGGTGAAGTTAGAACAAGTGAAAGAGTTGATCAATAGGTGTCACACAAGAGGCCACATATACAAGAAGCTAGAAAAAATCCTTCTACTCCAACATGGTTAACAAATAAGATCTAGAAGGACACCTAAGACCAAAAGAAAGGCTAGGATTTTATCTTAATTAACTAGGATGCCTCAAGATAAATAATAACATAAGTTGCTAATCCCATGGTGTAAAAGGATTACCATGAGATAACTCTTGTTGAATATTATATTTCTACCATCAATTTGGGATATTCAACCAAAGAACATGAGATTAAAAAATTAAAGGCTAATATAAATGCTAAATTTTCTAAGATATAGAAGGATAAGAAAAATAAATAGGAGGGTAAGAAAAAAGTTCTTAACTAAAAAGGTATTCAAAGTAATTAATTTCCTATACAACCTATTGAAGACCTAGTCCCTATGGATTCAATGCTTCCCTCCTAAGAAAAACATCTTCTTTGGTTAAGATAAAATATACAAGTGTGACTGATGAAAATGTGAATAATGTAAAATAGTAACAATGCAATGAAAGTACCAAATTCACACTCCAACAATCACTCAATAAATCTCAAGATCTATGCTCAACATGAAATAACAAACAATTAAATCATAGAAAATACCTTGTTTTCTCTTCAAAGTAGCCTAATCATGAAAGCACAATGATATTATGATGTAATGATAATGATAGATGCTCAAAGATAGGAGAGATATGATGCCCTATCTTGATAATGCTTGCTTGCTTGATAATGATACTCTAGCTCTTGAGATATGAAAATCATGCTCTCAAGATAATTCTCTCTTGATAATCATGTAGGATAGCTAGGGGATATGGATGAATGAAGGCTTTGTTTATATGTTTCACTTGATATTTGATCAATGGTGGAGACAAATTGACATAGTGTAAGAGCTATAATTTGAATTTTATGGAGGGAAGGTTAAAAGAATTTAATGAATTTAATTATTTAATTCAAGAGGACAATTGGAGGAATAAATGAAATATTAATTTTATTTAGTTATTTTAGAGGGAAAGGTTTAATTTAAAATTTTAAAAATATTTTAATTTATTTAATTATTAAGAGGAGTATTAGCTAATTAAGTAATTTGTAAATAATAATTAATTATAATAGACCAAATATAATTTGAATTTTATTTTAATTAATGCTAGAGGGAAAATGCTAAATGAATTAATTAAATAATTAAATATTATTTAATTAATGTAGATATGATAAAAAAATAAGATAATTAAATAATTAAAAATATATTTAATTATTATGGATAAAAAGAAGAAATATTGGCTTAATTAAATAATCAAATATTATTTAATTAATATGTATAGAATAATTCATAAGGATAAATTGGAAAGATGAAAACAAATTAGTCACTTTTAAGTGTCTACATTTTTCCCCTCTTTAAGATAATATGTTTTATTGTGTTATTTCATTTAGAAATTATGATAGTGATGTGCCATAGTGTAGGCCATTGGTACTGAGGAATGGAGGTAGGATTCCACCTCGAGAGATTGGCTGATTTTTTTTTTTTGGGTCAAAATTTTGATAGGAAGGATAAGCCAGGTCTATGATAATTATGATGATATGATGATGATGATGACAAATATGTTATTGCTATATCTCTATGTGATGTTATGGCTATTTTGTGTTATAGATATAATTTAATCAATGTTATGATAATGATTATAATGATGATGGATTTAATGAATTTTTTTTAATGTTATGATTTATGTTAATGATTGTGTATATAGGAAATATGTGAAATTAATCTCCACCAAGGATCTAATATCAAAATGAAACCTATAAATGGGAGATGCAATAAATAGTTATATGCAAGATAGATTCAAAATGGAAGGGCGCTTTTTGCTTTTAATTATGCCAACATATGTGAAGAGCAATCATGCCATCATGCCTATTTTTTCTACATGTAAATATAACACAATAACCCACAATTTTTTTAATGAAAAACATCACCTAATATCATGTTCAATATGAAAATTTGTAATACACACTAAATAGTTTAATTTAACTAAGCATTAGTCTCAAGATATTGAATATTAATTTTTTTTATTAAAAATCATATAATTTGATCATTTCATTAGAATAGAATTACACAACATTTATCATTATTAATTTAGTAAAATATTCTATAATTATTAATTCCTATTAATCAACAACTACATTAATAAATTCAAGGGATTGAATTTAAAAATTAATTGAGAAACTCTTAAAATAAATTTCCTAAAAGAAATTGAGCTTACTGAAATGATCAAATAATTTTCTAATCATATTATATTTTCCACTAAAGAGAATTACAAATAATTTATTATTCAATCCGTTAGAATAATTTAAATTTTAAATTATTTAATCTCAAACACTTAATAAATGTAAGAGTTGGTATAGAATACACTACAACACGCAAGATTTGGCTGAAGATTATAGCCACCCAAGATTTAGTAACTTCATGAAATCACAAGAGAGATCATCTATGAGATAATAATGCTATTCTATCAAATGATACAAATAATATATTACAATGATATGATTCATCAATGAATTTTTATGATTGTTGATTTACACATAAGACCACCTAGTCATATAGCTAAGGTGAGACATAGGATTAGACAAGATCATGACAAGTGTCTTAATCTCATGTCATGAGACAACTAATATTAAATGACTTCGGACACAAGTATTAAATGTCAAAATATAATATAAGATATAATGGCAACTAACTCCTAGAAATATTCCCTCCTATGACCTAAGTAAACATGTAAATAAGATCCATTAATGAACTAGTTAGGTAAAGTACCCATTTACACCAACAATAAATAATTAACTAAATACTTAGAAAATATTGTTACTAAAGCCTTCTAAAATTTAAATTATTAAGAGAAATAATTTATTTTCAAAAAAGAACTCAGGAGAGTAAGTTAATTCTTTCCCTTTTACTATATTTCTATTATTTTTATAAGAAACTTAGAATCCAAAAAAAATAGAGTAACAATTTTCATTAGTAAAAAGGTAATCTACTAGACATTTTTTTTAATTTTATTAATTAAATCATTACAAGAACCAAGTTTATAATTTTTAAATAAAAATTATTTTTGTTGCACCATTCCCAACTAAAGAAATTATGATTTGTTAAATTATCAACTCTTTTAATTTTCAATTCACTTTTATTTTTTTCATCCTAATTTATTTTTGTAAGTTACAACCAAGTTGTGAGTACCTAAACATAACAGACTCCACCAAGCTTTCCAATCTATATACCAACATAATTTTATTTCACAGTGCCAATGGAGCTCACCTCCCAACAAAAGATTAACACATATGTCCAAACAAAAGATTCACTACATTCACATCACATATTACATAGTTTAAAAATATATAACTAGCCCAAAAAATCACACACATAACAAATAATTCCATTATAGAATCCTTCATGGGGGTGGGGACTCTACTAATAGGAGAGAAAATAATATACTCCATAGAATAATATATTCACATACACTTTAACTTCCACCAACACCATTTCATACACCACCTCCTAGATTTCTTTTCCATCTCATAATATATCATAGTAGGATATTGACGCAGTCGGGATCAGAGGACTTTGTCAGGCTATCCAATCATGCAGCCAAAACATAGACCACACAACATACAGATTGACACACATAGGTTCAAAATATTCTTTTATTCATCTGGGAGCAACATTATAGAATTCAACGCCGCACATCGGCTATCTCACTACAATTGTCTGCTAAATTGTAGATCTCCTTACTACCTGTGAGCTCCACCTCACTCTTTGTTGGCTTCTCTGCCAGTACCTCTCCTTTTTGTTGGCTTATCACTGCCAGTGCCTCTCCTTGTGGCTGGCTACTTGGCCACCTTCTCTTCTCTCCCTACACTACTCTCTCTGCCAATGCTCTTTCTTCTGGTAGTTGACTATTTCTGCCACCACTTATGCTTTCCCTAGTCTCATGCTATCTGCTTATATCATCACCTTCCTAAATGTTGGTCTTGACATTCTTCCTCCTGTGTTATCATAGTATAACCATTCAATTACCTCATTGTATCTTCCAATCATCAACCAATCAACATTCAAAATCACCAAGAAGTTACCACTTCACCAAGTTATCCAATGGGAATTTCACAACAATGATGTGTGGAATTCATTTTTCTCGATCTTGCCAAGTGTCATCTTGCCATTCGTCATCTCTCATCATTGACGATATCCCAATCATGTTGCCCACGCTACTGAGTCTATCATCATCCTATCGAGTTAACCCCAGTTCCACTTTTGTCGATACACAAGCATCCGTCGATGACACCTTACGCTCAGTCCATCGTTCCATCAGAGAGACCCCAATTTGAGTCTCACCGAAATCATTCTCTCTCGCCAATCTTTGGCTTGTCCACGTCATCATGTTAGTTGTCCATCTCCATCTTCCTATCGGTCCCACCATGGTCATCTTCATTATCAGTTCCTACCATGTCTCATCTTTTCATTTGCCTCATAACTGTACATCATCCTACTGGGTCCCACAATTGACTTCATACTCCCATCATTCTATCATTGGGACCTTAATGCATCTCCCATCAATACACCTACTCCTCGCTGATCACCATTCACAGCCCATCAGAGGGAACTCCTCCACTATCTCGCCGATACCACCTAGTTACGCTTGATGATCCCACAACACTCTGTCACCATTGGGCCTTTTCTGGGATAAAGGTTGATGTTCCACGATATGGAGCACTCACACTGATGAACTCCAACTCCATCGTCCCATCACCGAAATGAGTAACAATCTCCTGCCGATGAGCTATAGTTCTTCCGATGAGGAAACAACATCGGCCAAGGAGGGGTAGGAGTGTGATGCTCCTACATCAAATATTTATATCCCAATCCAACATTGTGGGTGCTCATACCAAAAATTAAAATAGTGGATACTCGTACTCAAACCCCTAAGTTGGGAATCACACCCACTCTACCTTAATTACATGGAGGATCTTTTTCATAATGTGAAAAAGGTCTAATTTTTTGTCCATATTTTTGAGTTATCTCAACTTTAAACTTTGTATAGAAATTGTCAAAAGACTATCATGCTAAATCCCTTTGAGATAATATAATTGTGCAATTTTTTTTAGCTACCCTAAGATTTCAACTATTTTCTAGTTGAAATCATTTGTTTACCCATGTTGTCATGCAAGTTTAGTATTGCTACACTCATTTTGACCTTGTTGAATAAAAAATAATTAAACCTCATAAATTGTTTGAGATGTAACAAAATAGTTTCATAGGCGTGTTCCTGGTGCCATTGAAGATATTGAGGAAAATTTTCAAGTTGGAACACTTCTTGGATTGTGATATTTTAGAAGTTCAAATTCTTGGCAAGTAGTTTAAAAAATAATCAAAATTTGAGTTTTGGATATTCGAAGTATAAATAAATGATGAGTTATTCTCCAAGATTGTTATACACCATCTAGTTAAGTTTTCGTAAAAGGATAAATCTCCAATCGAGGACTTCTAAAAATTTCAAAATTTTAGCTGAAATCGTGGTTGTTGGATTTCTAAGTTATAATTTGAATTATAAATATTGTGAAGGAATCCAAAAATCATATTTAGTTTCAAAAAGCATGGTGGGCATAAAATTGATATTCTTTTGTATGCTCGAAATCCTAAAAGTTCACCTCTTCATATGTTGAAAACCATAGTTTTGGATTAAATAGAGGACATGATCCTAAATAAATTTGAATATTATAACAATGGGTTTGATCTTTTGGTTTTTCCATTTTGAAAGATAATAAATTTTTTAGGTGATTCTTGTGAATCTCAATCTACATAGGATGTAAGATCTATATTATGAAAGGATGAAGGAATTAGTGATTTTCATAGAAAAACAATAGGCATGATGAAGTAAAAGATAAAATATTTGAATTGGAAATAAGTTGGAATCATGATGAATCAATGAGGAAATATGAAAAGATTTGGATAAATATTTTAGAGAAAGCGAAGGAATTAGCTAATGCACCACATGTAGTTCAGTAGATATAGACTAATGAAAAAGGGAAGGAGAAGACTCAAGAATCAATTATGAAATAGTGAATAGGCTATAAATGAGAGTTTATATGTAATAAAGGGATTTTTTTAATTTTAATTTTAATTTTTTTGGTGGTATAAGTTAGTAAATTGGTTTCAACATAGTATATTAATCTATGAGTTGATTACTATCTTGAAACTAAAATTATATATACATATATATATATATTGTGATATTGGAAGTAGTAAGACTTTGAGTCGCTACTTGTTTTAAAATTAGATGCTATTATGTTTTCAAGGATTCTTTCTCATTTACTTTATTATTTTCCTTGATTTCTAGTTAAAGGCATGTCTATCAAAATCCAAATTTCATCATACAAGGGATTTTTACCTCTAAAATTTAGAGAAAGTTTGTTAGTCCAATAGTCATCTCTCCAATTGTTGGTTCTTTTTTCGTTTCTCAACATGGTAACTCAAGATCATTTTTCAAGGAAAATCTATAATGACAAATTTGTTAAGAAACAAATTTTTGGTGAATTTTCTAGGGAGATGAAAAGACTAGTGCATCTTATTCTTTGGAAGGTTTAAAATTACCTCCTCTTGAATGGAGGTTGGTGACTTTGTTGAGGTAATATATCTATAGTCATTATTTTAAGACTTGCACCATGGCACTAGTTTTATCTCAGCCATGGGGAACTCAGTTTGAACCATTGGCATTGGCTTGGTATATAGCCTTACCTAAGGGGTCTATAAAACATTTTCCAAAGTTCACCTTTGAGAACTCACAATATCCTGACACTCATATTCAAGAATTCACTATTGTCTATGGAATTCTAGGAGTTTGTGATGAATATGTGTTTGTACAGTTATTCGTTGGGAGCCTCATTGGGCATAGTGTAAAATGGTTTCAAAAATTAAAATATGGATGTATTACGAATTGGGACAACTTGGAAGAAAATTTTATCGAGAGATTTAAAATTGTAGTTGACATATATACTTTGTTGTTTCAATTTTTCTAGATTTAGAAGAAAGAAAGCACAAACCCATGAGAGAGTTTGTCGAATGATTTGAAATTGATCATTAAAAATATTCCTCAAGATGATCAATTGAATGAAAACAATCAATTGTGTGTCTTCATGGAGCTACATTACAATTTGAAGTTAGATTTTTCTTGAAGTGAAATAAGGTACAAAATTTAGAAGTTGCACAAAAAGAGGTTATTAAAATTGAAAGTGATTTGATTTTATCTAGCTCACTACAAGAAAAATATATGAAAATATGTGTTTTTTTTTTGAGAAAAAGACAGGATATGCCTATATATATTAATATATAATTAGAGATTTACAAAGTTTCTTTCTCAAAGCCAAGTAAATTGGAAAATGGATTGACTTTGTAATTAAAAAACTTTCATGATAACCATAGACCCATAACAGAGCCCATACCAGAGAACATCCCTTACAAAATTCATGCTTACAACCCCCTGTAGCTGTACTTGCTAATTTGCTAACTTAGACCCAGACTATATATGATTCAGGAAGTTACAGGGGAATTTCAAAACCTCTTACAAAGCATATATACATTGTTGATAGATGGAACATAGCCTGAATCATCACACAAAATTCATTATATTCAAAGACAATAAACACCTTAGAAGATGATCAAAATTAATCTTCCATGTCGAAGTGCCGATGAAAAGATGGAGGATCGTTGTCGACGGGACTTTGTGGGTTCGCCATGATTTTGATTCTTGTCTCCTCGATACGCCGATGGGAGGTTGGAGGAATCTTGTTGATGAGGCCTTGATGGTTTGATAGGACATTGTGAAATGTCTCCTTGATAGCTCGAAGCTTTGTTTTGGTCTTCGTCAATGGGAATCAACTTCATTGAAGGAACTCTATCTCGAGTCTCTTTGATGGCTCGATGGAGCATGCAAAGGAATCTAACTGAAGAGACTTAGCCATATAAGAGGGATTCAACCTTGAGTCACCTCGATGGTCTAATGCCAGAGATGAGACATCTTGTATCGAAGGGACCATGGGTAAACTTTCTTTGATAAGCTGATAAATTTCATTGAAGGGACTTGCTTCTGTCAAAGGGAGATGATGTGATGTCTCCTCAATATGGAAATGAGTGACCCGGTAGCTTGTGAATGATGGTTTGAAAAGACACTGTGAAATTTCTCCTCGATATCTTGAAGCTTTGCCTCGGTCTTCATCGATGGGAATCAACTTCATTAGAGGGACTCTATCTCGAGTCTCTTCGATGGCTTGATGGAGCATGTAAAGGAAAAAAAATAGAGAGACATATCCTTATCAAAGTGACTCTACCTTGAGTCTCCTTGATGGTCCAATGACAGAGATGAGACATTTTGTATCGTAGGGACCATGGGTGAACTCTCTTCGACAAGCCGATAAACCTCATCAAAGGGACTTGCTTCTATCAAAGGGAGACGATATGATGTCTTCCCAATATGGTGATGAGTGACCCGGTAACTTGTGACCTAATAGCTTGTGAAAAATAAGCCCTTGTTCATTGGGAAAGTACTTGCAAAATAGAGCAACATGTTAGCATACAAACCTTCACTTTCCTCTGACAATAACCCCATGTCTTATGATCTAGCTCTACCCATTCCCTTGTACCATTTCCACCTCAACTTCTGCCAATTACTAAATGCTTACACAACAAATTTGATTCCAATTTTCAATGTGTGAACCTTACAATATTCAGTAGGCATATTCACTAATGAATCACTTTACTTATCCACATTCACAATTTCTTGTGCAACTATCTCTACTAGTTGTGGATACATTTACAATTGAATATCATTATATATTGATATTTCTATACTGCCACAACCCAGGTTAGCCAATTTATCTACCAGAT
>VDFB02353493.1:83599911-83746350 GCA_007258455.2 Sequoia sempervirens | reverse complement strand
CACTGCCATGACCATCGCTGGAACCACCACCACCGGTAGGACCTCCACCAAAGCCATCTCCACCACCAAAACCACCACCATGGCCTCCACCAGAGCTGCCTTCGCTACCAAAGCCACCACCACTCATTCCACTGGAGCCCCCACTGCCAGGGGCAATAGGAGGGGTGAAACTGAAATCAAGGGGTATTCTACTTGCCTTGATAGTGTTAGGATTTTGAGAAGTAGAGGAAATACTAATCGAAGGGCCTATTTCGGTCATGCATACAAACGTGGTAAGTGTCGAGATGCCTATTTTTCTCTCATAGGCATTGAGCACCTCTCCTCGGGTAGTACCCGATCTAGTCGTATACGAGGGGATAGAGGCTTTAGTTAGATCAATAAGGCCATGTAAGAACTATATGCCTGTTTGATCCTTTCCTTATAGATATTTGAACTCGCTAGCAAGTATAGCGGCTCTCACCATGTTCGACACTTTCTCCAAATGATTCACAAGGTCTAAAAATTGTTGGGAATAAGGTGTCTCAACCTTAGAGTCCTAACATTGAATTATTTAATGTATTATTGTATTTATTTATTTTATTTAATTGCCTACAATGTCATGTCATTAATTGGGACCCACTGGTTGGTTGGAATCCTTGTTGGAGGTGACTATATGACACATCTTCATCACAAGTGGAGGTAGGTGTCCCATCTTGGAATCATGGACCTAAGACAAGTGATGTCATTTTATGACATATTCTATGACGTGTCATAAGGTATATTTTGCATGGAGAAAGTGTGGTGCCTTAGTGGGGTATGAAAAAAGCATGAGAGAATAAGTGTGATAGTCACGTTTGAATTATTCTTTGTTTGTTGAAAGTGTTGTAAGTGTGACAGGATATTATGACACATGTTATGATAGATTCTATGACAGTTGTAAGGAAATTGTCATAGCCCACTATTAGCATGAACTAGGCACCCAAGCTTGGAGAGATGTTTTGAATGTTATGACAATTATAAGAGGTGTAAGAGAATGTTGTACAAATTTCCAAATCATGCCTATGGTGTGAAATGTTGTTTCCACATGGGTTTGGATGCATAACCTCTTCTAGAAGCTTCTTCAAGCTTGTATCTTCTATAAATAGAATGCCTTGCATTTTAGAATGCATAGTTTGTAGGTATCAAAGTGTTGTTGGATTTCATCCAGAAGAGAAAGATGTAGTCTCCATGTTAAGGTTGTGAGCCTACAAGTGTATTGTAACCTTATTGTTTTAATACATAGGTTCGATGCTTTGGAGTGTGGGGTTTTTAACTCGAAAGGGTTTTCCCCACGTATATTATGTCTTCTTCTCTTATGTCTATCTTTCTTCTATTCTTTATGTTTATCATTCTTGAAATGTTAATTTACATGTCATTATGTTGCTAATTTTTTTATAGATTTGAAACTAAATCAACTTTCCTCTAAGGGTTAATGTGTGGGAAATTAAACTATTTATGTTTTTGCTTTAAGGAATAGTAGTATGTGCTTGTATCAAGATGATTAAAATCTGATTTGTTTAAAGAAACATAAGATATTGAAGGTGCATATTGGTTCTTGGAAGGATTTCTGAGTTCCCCATTTCCTTTCAACAATTTGTTATCCAATACCAAAAGGTTTTCCACAGGGATATGCACATCATCATCCTTGTCCACAGATGAAGCCATAGGGGATGCTGGAGGGGTAGGAGCACAAGTGGTCTCATCTATGAAACCCATCTCATCCATAAAATTGGTAGGAAAAATAGTAGTAAAGTCAGTAGCTAGACCAGTGGAAAAACTGGTGGTAAAACAAGAAGTGACCTTCGCCTTTTCCATTGTTAGGTATCATACACTTCTAATAATGTACCCAGAAGTCGTGGATTGGGTTGTGATGCTCATAAACCTTCACAATACTCAAGTTTACAATAGTCACCAAGCGTGAGGGAAAAAAAGTCTCAACATAAACAAATGGATAGACGTTGTTCACATTAGGTTCACCAAAATGTAAGGTAGGGGGACTAACCACACCAAGGCTCCAGGTCACAGAGAGTCGAGAGAGGAAGGTTTCCCTATCTTACCTCAAGATAAGTGGGTGTTTAGGTCAAGGATAAAGAATGAAGAGAACTCTTGAATGCTTTTGTCACTCTACTAATTTGAGTACTTGAATGGGGCTAAACGATCTGATTTCTAAATTTTGAACTGTACCTTAGACAACTCTCTACCCAAGGACAAAAACGCAAAACTGGGATGACAGTGCGACACATTGGTGTCTCTCTGGTGCCCTGGCATTTGTATGGCCATAAAGTGGAAAAGTATAGTCTTGACTACCGAGAAACCTACTTGTAGTCTAGCTAATGAAGTTTAACAAAATGAATAGAACAATGAAGTACGATAAATGACTATACAAATGATAAAGGAGATAGAGAAAACAAAGGTGGCAAAGTCCAACTCACCGAGTGTCTAGTTCGCCAACAAGCTCCATGCGTACACGTACTTACACACAACCAAGAGGGACAAAATGTTGTTATTGTATAGGGGTTTGCATCAATCAAACCCCCACTTTGGTGTTTCCACCTCCAAGACAGCCAGGAAAGCCACAAGATAGAAAATGCAATAAAGAGTACAATGGAAAGAAACTAAACAATCACAAAAGCGCTATGCTATGTAAATCAATGAGCAATATCACCTTCTCATTTGTGGTGCTTTTAATCACATAAAGGAGATTGCAAGCTTGGTAAGGTCTACGTTGCCATGACAACGGAGAAGCAGTCCCTTAGGACACCAAGTTATTAGCTCCAATGGTGGAAAAAGTGTAGAAAGATGTGTTGAAGATAGATTGGAATGCCCAAAAGATGCTCAAGAAATCAAGCTGGTGTAGAATGGAGTCAAAATTATAAAAAAAGAGATGAAGTGAATGAGAAAGATAGGCATTTGAAGATCAAAATGGGAGGGAAGGAGCCATTTTTGAGCCGACTAGTCAACATAGAGGCGTTTCGCTTCATGCCCAATGGAGAACGTAACATCCCTACGGACCTCAGTGGCATGGATTTTTCAGGGATGATAGTGCACTATGCTCGCATCCCCAACAAAAAATCCCCCACTGACACAAAAGATAGGTGCTAAGTGGATTCAATGCAGATGGGTGATGTGGAATTTCATAGTCGGGTTTAATTTTTCTAAAGTAGGGGGTATAAAAGGGGAATTTTCAAGAGGGGTGCAAATTCATTCCTATATAGGAGGATAGAGAACCAATTTCTTGGTTATAGTCCCATTAGATATGATCATGTTCCTAGATCTACAACATATGAATGCATCAACTATAGCTAACCATGGTTTTCCTAAAATGAGTGGATATCCTGCAAGGTTGACCTTTTTCTGCAAGACTATGAAATTAGTAGGATATTCCTAGAAATATAATGCTATAACTAAATCCTCAATGATTCCCTTAGGCTCTACTATTGACCTATCTACCAACTGTAAAATAGTGGGTGTAGGTCTATGGTTGGTCAATTGAAGTAACTACATTGTCTCTTTAGTCATGACATTAATTGCTGCCCCTAGGTCAATCAAGGTATTCTTGATAAGGGTCCCATTAATCTTAACATCCACTACTGGACTACCTGGGTCTGTGTATTTAGGGACAATTATATTCCGTAGCATAATATCAACAAGGTTTCCTAGGACATGAACTATCTCAGGATCCTTCCTCTTTCTCCCTAGTTTCTTAAGACAAAGGTCCCTTATAGTCTTGGTATAAATTGGGATGTCCTTGATTGCTTGAATAAGAGGGATTTTGATACTTACATCCTTTAGTTTACCCAATAGGTTTGTCTCAACTTGACTTTGATGTCTTGGTATGGCTAAGTGCTCGAGAAATGGAGGCTATGGACTTGGAATAGTCTGGTTTACTTGACTTGACTCAGGTTCTAGAGATGAATTATCTGGAGCTCCAGTTGTAGGTTCCTCATCTTCCATTTTAGTAATTTGTGGGGATGAAGGACCAGCTAGTGTTTTTATTTCAACCTAAGGTGGACATCACTCACCACTACCCCATAGGTGGGGTATTGCATAACCTCATTAGTACATGTATATTGTACATGCTTGCTATTGGGGTTAGGTGTAGGTTGGGAAAGTAATTGTGGTGATTTTGGTGGATGAGATGTTATGTTTGTGGGATTAGGCATAATATCTTGTTGTTGTGGCTGAGAGGGAAACAAAGGCTATTGGTAATTCATGTTTTGTTGATGCCACTACTGTCCTTTTTTCCATTGTGGCTGCCATTGATTTTGCTGCATTAGCAATTGAGGGTTATAGTTAGAACTTTGGAAATTTTGTTGTGGCCATGCATTTTTTTGTTGTTGGTTATAGTTTTTCTGAGGTTGTCACCATTATTGATGGTTTTTCCATTGGTTTTGGGTATTTGGCCAAGGTTGAGAATTCTAAGCAATTTTTTTTTGATTTCTAATTGGAAAAGATGTATTGAAATTTAGAGGGTCTTGTGGCATACCTTTAATTTGTTTCCATGGCCATCTTTGTGCAATGTAAAATAGCTATCCATGTTCTCCTTCAAGTGATTGAAAATCTGGTTTCTATGATTTGTGCTTTGTTATACTTGCAACCCTTTTACATTTTTAGTTTACTTTCCTCTGCCTGCAATTGGGGCAATATTCAGTGAGCATTGCTTCAACCTCCTCCTGCTTCTTCTTTATATGTAAAGTGTCCAAATGAGTAGCTAGATTTATGATAATTTCCTCCTTCATGTTAGAAAATAGGTTGCATAATTCTACTTTGGAAACCCCATTAGATATTTTTCCAATGGTGGATGTTCTCTCTCCCCTTGATCTTTTAGTAAAGGACCTTGAGTAATTTCTACAGACTCTACAAATAGCTTCAAAGGGTAACTAAGACACATCCCCTTCCCCAATGAGATTGAGGGAATCCATGCATTCCTCATTGACTCGTCTTAAGAATACAAGCTTTAAAGATTCTTTTGAGAGTCTATTCTATGGGTTTTTCTTCAAGCAAAATTGAAACCTTTGTACATAATCTTCCAATGGTTTATCCTCCTTCCGAGTTATCCTGAATATATCATCTCTTCTCCTATCAACTCTACAATAATCTTGGTATTTCTCCAAGAATTTTGTTTTCATGGTCTCCTAATCTAGAACAACTTTTCCTAGTCCCATAAACCATCTCAAGGCAACATCCTTCAAGGTAGTAGGAAATAAATTGAGCCTATGGGAATTAGTTGTATAGTCATAGCTCCTGCATAGGACATCAAATTCAAATAGGAATATGTTTGGGTCCTCAGTCATCAAACCATAGAAGATTGGGAGGGATGGAGGTGGTTTATTCTTCAGAATAGTAGCCCTCTCTTGGTTTGTGATTGGGAACTCAAAGGTGACATGTTCAAGTGGATCATCCACTGCTGCATCACCCATGGTTCAATATGTCCCCTATGTGGGTGTAGTAGATATTGGTGAAAGGGAAGATTCTTCTTCAATAATACCCTCACTCTGTTGAATGTATTCACCAATATCTTCTCTATCTTGTTGGCTTGTTGAGGGGAGGAACCTTCCCAATGTGTCTCTCTGTCTCCAAATACAATAGGTAGAACTTTGTATAGCAATGACTCTTGCACAATGTTAGTAGAATTTTATGGTATTTGATAAGATTAAACCCAATAGTCCTAATACTAAAAGAAAATTCTAAACTAGGAAAAATTGAAAACAAAAGAAGCTAATATTTGAAAGTAGCACCATCCCCGAAAATGACACCAAAAATGTAGAGTCCATTCTAATGTTTAATAAACTTGGTGGAAATCACACAATTCAGGGGAAAACCTAGCTGAATAGTCTACTTGACATTGAAAAGACTTTCATTAAATTATCGACCAGGGCTAGTAGGCTTGTGATGGTATTGGCACTGTATGTTCTTTCAAATACCCGAGGTTACCTAAATTATCCTAGTGAAGGTATTATACTTAGTAGAAAATCATAAAAATGCATAACAGTGAAAGAAGTAAAGCTAGTGCTTTGGCTACGGGTACCTAAAACATAGTCTATGACTGAACTACTATTAATAGGTAAAATTATAAAACTGATTAGAAATTGACAAGTGAACCTATTCTACACTCTAGAGTACCATAAGTTGAATAAATGCAATCATGAAGCATGAACAATAATTATTGATAACTTTGATATGAGAATCTATCTTAACTTATTATGTAATTATGAAATAGCTACTTAACAGAAATAAAAACTATAAATGTAGTGAAGGATAGTACCTTGAGTGGCCCTTGCTAAGGTGGTTAGCTCCACTAAACTAAACCAAATCTAAATCTTTAGATTTAACTCAATCATATCAACTTAAGATCATTCATTACACATTTAAAAATATCACATGAAAATTTTCTCAAAGATTGTGTTAAGAAAAAACTATGTTTGAACAATCAACATGTCTGTATATTAACAACTGAAAACTGAAAAGTGTTTGATAACCAAATCCACAACTGAATTATTAATCAACTAACTATCTTAAGGACTTAACCACCAACTATATACATGCACGACGGAGTTTATTCAGACAACAAATCTAAAATAAAATCATTAATTACAACTCCCTAGGTATCAAAGCATAATTAAGATTTAGTTATCCTAAATGCAACTAAAAAGAAAAAAGAATCCAAATAGGATTAGAACTCTGCAATAACAAAACTAAAACATGGAACATAGAATCAATTACACCAAAATTCTAATAATAATAGGGTTCTCCTTCTTCAATTCCTTTTTTGTTTGTCATAATGATGCATGATTGTCTTCATAAGGTGTCTCCATATTGTAGATATTATGTTCAGTGTATTTAAGAACATCCCCTGTTTCCCTATCCAGGAACTCCTCTGGCTGTAGGTTGCATTCTATAGTTGTTGGGGGCTATAGTTTCTTCTTAGACTGCAAGGGGTTAGTTCATAAAACACACACACAATACTAACTACCATGATTAAACACATATATCAATCATAATTCATACATATTCACATATAAATCAAGCAACACCATCATATCATAACTATATTTCCATATACTTTAACCAAGTTCAAGGTTTGCATAATAAACATAAAAGATGGCATACTATAGGAATAATTGTCTTAGGAATGTCTTATAAGCAATATAAAGATAATAGAAAACTAGCTAATAAATGGGCTCATCAACACTCCTAAGATTGCATCTTATAATTAAAATATATTCTAGAGCTTCATTTACAAGTCTTACTTATATGCATAAGTTGAAGGTTAACACCAGTCTTGAATCTTTGGTAATTAATAACTCCACATTAAATTCATTGATTTGACTTCTTAATGGAGTGATACTCCCTTCTTTTATTTAATGCTACATAGAATCATTTTTTCAGCTTTACAATTTACTTATGTTATAATTATACACATTATCATTTGTTATGAATATGTTTACACATTGTAATTTGTTATATTGTAAGTGTTAATGGTGAACTCCCAACACCCCAAGAATAGATACTAGACCAAAATATCTTCCACAAGAGAGAATGAAAATAATAGTTTTCTTGATTATAGATTGTTGGAATTTGATTGATTGAATATAAAAATGTGCACACGATTGTCTTCTTATAAAGGAAAGGTTGCAATATATGATTAAAAAATATGTTGAAATGTGTCTTAATCTTGTAC
This sequence comes from Sequoia sempervirens, assembly GCA_007258455.2. Classification (NCBI taxonomy): domain Eukaryota; kingdom Viridiplantae; phylum Streptophyta; class Pinopsida; order Cupressales; family Cupressaceae; genus Sequoia; species Sequoia sempervirens. The sequence continues at coordinate 83,738,651 of VDFB02353493.1, read as the reverse complement.
AATAAGACAACTACCTCAACAATTATTAAATGACTTAGGAAACGAGTATTAAATGTCATGATATGATAAGATAAGATCACATGACACCTAAGACTTCTAGAAAATATCCCTAGGACCTAAGTAAACTTAACATGTAAATATGACCTATAAGAGAACTAGATAGGTAAAATACCTATTTACACCAACACCCCCCTTAAATGCAACTTAGGGAGTAGATTAATATGCAAGTGATGCAAAAATGAAAGGATGGGTCCTGACTATGATGCCATGTTAGGTACCCATTTACAAATGAAATCTCCTAGAAATGGAGAAAAGGAGAAAACCCAATGGGACAAAACTCCTCTCGAAAAGAGAGAAAAGATTCAAATAAATATGAACAAGTGATGGGTGAAGAAATCAAGAGCCCCTAAGGATGAGATCTATCACACGTATACAATAAAAAACCCCTACATAAGAGGGAAATAGAGAGACAATGTAGCCCCCCCAAAATTGTAATATCGAACAAAAATTGTGAATGCTTGAAGACAAAACATGATCCAATGCCTACAAAAAAATATTCCCTTGGGAAGAAGATAGACCAAGTATAAATGCAAGAATACTTCCCATTCTAGATAGGAATTGTTAGGAAGAAGAATCCATATGTGTGAAGATTGTGTCTCTGAAATATGCTTATGTGTCACCAAGTTCTTGGTAGATGGTGATGATGCTACAATCCAATCAAGTGCATGCTCAATCAAAGAAGGTGACAAACTAGGAAAAATTGGAAACTAATATTGAACTAACTCAAAATAAAAAGATGAAGTGACAATATCTATGCCATGATTGTCATGAAATAGGAGTGATAAACCCTCAAGTTTATCCTCCAAATATGAAATGTGAGACTCCACAAACAAAGATGCAATGTATAATATATAGGAATTCAAACAAGGAAGGAAAATAGATATTAGTTGTAATGATCACCAGAAGTTCTCAATGAATCACCAACAAAGGATGATGGTGTGATCTCAATTGGACAAGTAGGAGTTGAAAGAGAAGTCATTGGATCATCAAGATGCTCAAGTTTTGCATCATATTCAAGCTCCTCTAAGATAACATCATCAAAGGGTAAATTATCAACATCATCAAGTAGAATGATGAAATTTGATGCAAGATCATTTGAGAATGGAGGATTATGTGAATCTCAAAAAATCTCCCAAATCTTGGTCCAAATTATGTGTGGGACTCTGATTCCTGAACTCTAATTGTAGGTCTCTCTAAAGCTACTTGCACTGCAACTAGAACCTATCAATCCTATGGTATGACCATTCTTATTACCCAAAAATTATTTCTTCCATGTTGTCTTTGGCTCTAGTATGAGTCCATATAGATGATACAAAATATTGAGCCACCTACAATATGCTAGATGCCTTTTTTCCAACACTCATAATTTTCCTTAGTTAGAATGATTACACAAGGATAATTTGCCTAACTCATGATCACAACAATCATACACTTTTGAAATGATAAAATTAGATATCAATACATAAAATTTGGCAAAAATGAAGTATAATGATAAAAAAAACACCCTCCCAACTACCAAAATGTCCAAGTAATCCTCTAAGATACTCATTAAGTAAGAACTAAAACAAAAATATATGTGGGAAAGAAACAATAACAATTGCATGGATGGTTGGATAGAGCTCTTCAATACCTTTCCAACACCACAAGAGCCGTGAAAATCAAAGATTGGGGAAAACAGTTATGAGTTCGCGAGACAAAAATAAGATATGAATTCAATCATCAATTATTGTCACCAAACAACAAAATTCTAAAAAATAACTTCCACCAATATAAAAATCATAGAACCATCATTTTGTCAATATCTTGTTTTTTGATAAATCGATACCCTAGAGAAATGTTATGCACGTTTGAAAAAAAAGGGTCTTATTATGGCTTTGGGGGGAAAAATTTGGCCCCTAGGGCCTAGCCGTTGGTCGACTATGTGATCATCCATAGAAATTTAAGCACCTATCATTTAAAAAAAATTGTGCCACCGCATAATGGTGGGGGGCGAAGCTTCGGGTGGTAGGTTCCCATACCACCAGACACTTAGCACCCTCCCGATAGGCGTTGGTTGCGAGGATGAAACTAGGTGCTCTACAAAAATAAAACTAGTGATATCTAAAAATAATATTAATAACTATTGTGGATAATACCAAAATAAAAATAAATTTTGGTAGGTGACATAAACGAGTACGCAGACCAGTATTGTGAATATGCCGATGATGTAGAGAATATTCTTTGTATATTTTTTGACTAGACAATGATGATGCTAACCATGGTATGATAGTTTATGAACCATATGGATTCATACAATATGAAATAATGGCGATTGGCTAAAAAATTCTTTGAGAGCTCATGGAAAACTCTCTGATTTCAATGATTTGACAGGTGATCTTTAAGTTTTTGGGCCTTCCTAATGTGATGGAAGGGTCAATTTTGGCCCAAAGTACTCCAAAAATTTAGCTACCTCCTAGATCCAACTGTGGGGTCCTTGAAACCCCAAAATGCACCCAACAAATTCTTCAAGCCAAAATATGTCCCTTAGATCCAGGAAGAAGTCTACAACACCAGAGCTCTGATACCATGTAGGAGTTAATGGTGAACTCCCAACACCCTAAGAATAGTTGTTAGAACAAAATATCTCCCATAAAAGAGAAAATGGAAAGAATAGTTTGCTGATTGATTGAATATACAAAATGTACATATGACGCCTTGCTTATAAAGGCAAGGTTGTGAGATAGGATTAGATAAGATATTGACACATGTCTTAATCATGTACAATGAGACAACTACCTCAACAATTATTAAATGACTTGGGACACAAGTATTAAATGTGATAAGATAAGATCATATGACACCTAAGACTTCAAGAAATATTCCCTAGGACCTAAGCAAACTTAACATGTAAATAGGACCTATTGGTGAACTGGATAGGTAAAATACCTATTTACACTAACATATATGAATACAGTTATCAGATTATTCTCTAGTGGATGGATCTAATGCAATAGATTAGTTTTTATCAGAAATAATTCACAAAAAATATTTTTTAGATTTACATATCTAATATTTGTGAGAAGTTGAAGAAACCTTTGTTGGTCCTCACTTTCAACTTATTGCCTAAATACCTTTTCCAGAGTGAAATAATTATTTTGAATTATTTTAATTATAATTTATTATATTTTTTTGGTCACTCACAAGAGGCAATTGTCCCAAATATCCTCCAAAAATAATGCTTATTTTTAAGAATTTTTGTTCAAGATGCGAGTTTAAGTTTTGTAGCAATTTTTTAATGAAGCTCATTTCATCAATCAATATATATTTTATATGATATATCTCTTCTTGGAAACTTGTGTATCTTCTTCCTTCTAATTTAACAAAACATGTGAGTGAGACTTGAATTAAATGGATTATCAATGCATGGATATTGAATGTTACAACTCTAGTTGGTGCAGATATTAGAAAGGGACAACATTGTGGTAACTATTCATTTTAAAGAGCTTGGTGAATGAAAAAAAAAATATGATTTTTATATTCATAATTTACTTTGATTATCATGCATGATGATAATTTTTTTGACTTTAATGATAGTATTTCATGATCATATCAAGCACTTATTTTTTAACATCTAAGGTTTCATATAACATGTACTAGATGTTGTATCATCTAGTATGGGTAACCCATTATCTTTTATTGTACTTAATGAATTTATCACTTTAAATTTGTGTATTATTCTCCTTAATATTTAGTTCTACCCAAAATATCTATTCTAGTTACTTTCATAATTTTCCTTGTTGTATTAGGGGAGAGGAACCAATAGTTGTGCACCCTAACTTTGCGCTTCTAATTATCCTATGCGGAAATTTCAAATCACTCCCAATTTTTTACAACTTACTTGGCAAGTCCCTTGCTTATAACTTTCGTTTCAAGGCCACATCATCAAATATGATGCCACATCAACATGCTTTTTGTCAAGGTGTCCAAAAAGTCCCCAAAAAAGTGAGACCAATACTTGTGCATTCACATCATGGATAGTTGAGTGCTGATGTGGCATCACATTATTGGTTGCTTTTTAGATCAAAGGAATACATTTTATTTAATTATGGTTGGTAGTCAAGTCACAACTCTAGGACATTATATAAAAAACTACTATCACAACTATTGAAACATGCTCAACTACTGGGTCCTCTCCCCTATATAGATAGTTTCTCACTTAGACTTTGTTGTACTTTTTTAATAAATTGAATATTTTTATCTCTATAATCACTATGATTTTTATTGTCATCTAGAATAGTTGTGTGTTCCACATGAATAAATCCTAATTTGATATAATTTTATTGTCATCATGTCTAATATATCTTTGTATATCTTGAAATGACTTGTAAAATAATGAATTTTACCAACAAAAATCAACTCAACTACTTGATTGGCAGGTAGGCATAGTTATTTATCCGTGCATAGATTAGTTTTAGTTTCATCTCTCTTAAGAAATTGGGTGGATTAGAGACCATTGAAGATGTGTGATAGATATTTTTTCTTTCATTCATCTCCATCATTGGACCCGCAAATACCTATTCATTCACATAAAATCCAAACTACATATGAACATAGCTTGAAATTAGTAAAAAATATTGTTATCATAATTAGAAGGATGTTCACTAAGAACATTTTAATCAATGCAAACATCTCTATAAAACATATCATGTTCTATTTTTTATTCAGATTTCTTATAGACCCACTTTTAAATATTAATTATAAAATTATAATTTATTACACATTATTCCCTCCTTCAAACAACAATAATCAATGAATTTTTTATTTGATGCGGAAAAACTATAATTTATTTTACTTCTTGTAGAAAATTTATACCATGTCCTTAGATTTATAGTGATCTCTAGTTGTATGTGTGATATAGATGATTAGTTGATAAGGACTATTAACATTCATCAATTTGTATTAAGTTTGCAATTTCCATGGTTATGAACTAAGATGAACATATTATTCAATGCCAAAATCAATGTTATTTTTCTCTTTTTAGCATCTATTTTAATTAGATATTTGAGTTCTTGTGAAATGTTTATTCTAAGCTAGCTTTATTGAAAAATATAACACATGTTCAATGGAACAAGTTTATCTAAAAAGTGTCTAAGACATTTTTTTAATGGTCTTCAAATATCTACCAACATCTTCATTGTAAGTGCACTTTGTTTTCTTTCAATTTATGATTCTTGTATTGGTATTTGTTCTCTAGGTTGTAATATTGTCTCCCTTGTGAATCATTGGTATCTACATTGTTGGCTCCTTTGACATATGTATCATCTAATCTATTATTATAAAACTCATTCAAAATTAATATCAACATTTAACATTCGATCAATGATGTATGTGAATTATTCACAGTTATGTTCTTGTAGTTGTTATCCTTCTACTTTAGTAAATTGATCTAAATGTATTTCTCTAGTTTGCAATCTTCTTAAAATATATATATCCTCTTGAGGTATCTACACATGATATGTTATCATCTAATCAACATGTTATCTCATTTGTACTTTGAAGTTCTTCAAGTGCCATTTTATCTTATATTTATTATGTATTTCTTATTTTGAATTTTTTAAAATATTCCTCTCTTTGTATATCTGTTACTTGTTCTATTTTTTTTTATTATTGTTAGAAATATCCTCTTTAGTATTCTTTTTGTTCTTTTTCATTTTCAAAATTTAATCTTAAACACACCATAACTATAACTTCAAAACGAAATAAATTTATCAATTCAAAAATAGGTTTTTATATTTGAATCCATTTATTTTATATAATATATAAATATTTTAAATTTAATAAAAAATCTAGATCTAAATTTTTTAAATCTAATAAAAAATCTAGATATAAATATTTAATTTTACAAATATTTTTAAAAATATTATATAAAAATATAAACATATAATTATTTACATTAAAAATATGTCATTCTAAAATATTATATATATAAAAAATTTAAAAATATAAACTAAGAGATTTATAATTTTTTTGGTTAGAAAATAAGTCTAAATTGTATGGTACTTATAGTAAAAAAATCACAAATTGAATGGATGAAATCTATTTTTAAATTGCATATAAATGTGGTAGTTTGAATGAAATATTTAGAATATTTTTAGAGTTTATTGAAAAATATAGTGCATTTTTCAATATGTGATTATGTAAATAATTTATGATTTGAACTTATTGTTGGGAATTAAGGTGTCTCAACCTTAGTAATTCCTAAGTTATTTGTTTATTATTATTATATGTTTTCTCATAGATATTTGGCATTTATATTATTAAATATTTGTGCTCCATCAAAGAGGGGCATGAGATTTTGAGTTGACACTTTTTCCACATATTGGTGCCTTGGAATATAAGTTATTAGTTGTCAAAAGATGCTCATTTAGTGGTATGCCATGAAGTCAATTTTTAAGGATGTTATGCCAAAGTTTATGACAATTGTAAGGGCTCAAAATAAGAGAGATCATTTTAGATGTGAGAATTATATTTATGGATTATTTATGAAATACATAAGAAAATATTTGTATAAGATATTGATAGTCTATGACACATGTAAGAGCATCTCCCATTTTGTAGGAATTTTATGACAACCTCTAAAAGGGTTTACAAGTCATGTAAGAGATTGTTTATGTTAGGATAGGTCACATTATAATTGCTATCCTAAGTTGATAATTGTGTGTCTCTGCGTTCTTTGGAAAGTGTTATAGAGGACACGAGGGACAAAATATTAGTTATTTATCTTCCTATGACAAATTGTGATTGCATTCAAAGAGGTGGACCCATTACAGTGACGATTATAGAGCATCCCAAGAGCATATTGCCTTTGGGCATCCAAATTCTAGGTGGGGACCACTTTGCAATGCATTTCCTTGCATGTTTTGCATGGTGGGGCACCCAAGTTTGCATGTTGGTACATGTTCTTGCATGAAACTGTCAGAGTTGTCAGAGAGTTATGGAGCACTTGGTATTGACCAATTTTGATTGGCTATGGTTGAGGTTCCCATGTGAAGGCCATGTGCTCATTTAATAATTTTCACCATGTTTCTAGGTTGTCCACTAAGTGGGGGTGTGTGTTTTTCCAACTAGTTTCACTTGTTGTTTTGGGATACCATTTGTGGTATTCTCTCCCACAAACTTCTATATATTGGAGCATTGAGATGGTGGTTTGTAGAGTTTGTTTACAGGTTGTTAGAGTAACGAAGTGCTGTCAAAATTCAAAGAGGAGTGTTGTATTGGTGTACCTCATTTGAAGATTAATATAAAAATAGGATCTCTTTGGGTGTGGATTTTTTCCTGCAAGGGTTTCTCCACATATATCTTGTGTCACTTGTGTTTCTCAACTTGTGGTATTGCTATTGTATTTCATGTTTGGAATTGTTAATTACTTTATGGTAATCTTGGATACATAATTTTAGATTTGAAAACACATTATTAAGTTATATTGTTGCAAGTTTCACCTTGGATTTTCAACATTTGGTATTAGTGCTAACGGTTTTGTTGAGAGAGGGACTCCTTTCTCTTAAGTGTTGACGGTTTTTTGGTTGCAGTGGGAGCTTGTGCATTGTGGGTTTTGCAAATGTGTGAAGAATATTGAGAACCATGGCTTTTACCTCTTGTATAGATATTGAGAAGTTCAATGACACTAGTTACAAGATGTGGAAGTTGAAAATGGAGGATCTCCTTGAAGAGAGATCAGTGGTTGGCAGTATCAAGTGAAAAGAAACTAGAATCAACATTTGATGAAGATTGGAACAAAATGGATAAGAAGGCATGGGGAATAATTTAGTTGTGTCTTGTAGATTCTATCCTCCTGAATGTTTCAGTAGAATCTACCACATTCAAGTTGTGGAGGATAGGTGAAATTTACCAAAGTAAAAGTCTAACAAATAAGTTGTATCTCAAAAGAGGTTTATATTCTTTGAAAATGAAGGATGGTGATTCTATTACAGAACATTTAAATCCTTTTAATATGAATATAAGTCATCTTGCATATGTAGATGTTAAGATAGAAGAAGATAAATGTATTTTGTTGCTTTATTCTTTACTCGAATCTTGGGAAATCTTTTTTTTTTCCATAAGTGGTGGTGGTACAGAACCGAAGATGGATAGTCTCATTGCTATACTTATTTCAAAAGTATGAGGAGAAAATCCATGAATGCGGGCTTCCAAGATGCCTTGCATGTGCAAGGAAGGTCCAAAGAAAAAAGAGGGCCTAAAGGGGAAAAAAAGAGAGACAAGTATAAAGGACATTCTAAACCCCCCAAGAAGAGCAAAGTAAAGTGTTGGAACTGTGGTAAGAGAGGACATGTGAGGGAGTGTAGAAACAAGAAAAAGAGTTTGAATACTTCTAGAAAAAAGTCCTCAGAAGATGGTGATTTTGATGCTTTGTTTATTTTTTCTAACACTATTAGTGATGATGCTTGGCTTATCGATTCAGGTTGTTCCTATCATATGACTCCTCACAAGGAGTGGCTTATTTCATATTCAACTTATGATGGTGGAGAAGTTTTCCTTGGTGATAAAAACATGAAGAAAATTGTTGGTAAGGGAAAGGTAAAGTTGTGTTTAAGTGATGGAAGGGTCAAAACCCTTGATCATGTTTTACATATTCCAGGACTTGCGAGAAATTTACTTTTAGTATCCAAGTTGAATGATGTTGGAATGCATGTGACATTTGACAAGTCTGGTTGTGGGTTGGTAAGGGGGATTTTGGTGATTGCTAAAATATCTTAGATAGGGACTTTATTTAGGCTTAATGCCTCCACTTTCTATAACTTTTCCAATGTAATTGACACTAAACATGCATGTATGTTGTGGCACCATAGATTGGGTCACATAAGTGAAAAGGGTCTTTAAGACCATTTTGGATAAAAAGTTGGTTGGCGATATTTCTGATTATTCTATTGGCAAAAATTATTTTTGTGAGCATTGTGTGTTTGGTAAATAGAATAGATCATCATTTCCTAATGGAACTACTAAAGCTAAGATATTATTATATATAATTCATTCAGATGTGTTTGGACCAGTGGATGTTGAATCTTTTGGAAAGTATCATTAGTATGTTACTTTCATTAATGATGTCTTAAGGTACACCTAGATTTATTTTATGCATGCAAAATCTGAAGCTTTCACTAAGTTTAAGGAATTCAAAGCCTTAGTTGAGAAGAAAACATATTATAAGATAAGGGTGTTGAGATCTGACAATAGGGGTGAATACTATTCTAGGGAATTTGATGAGTTCTGTAAGCATGTAGGTACTGTTCAATAAAAGACTACTCCATATACACCTCAATAAAATGGGGTAGCAAAAAGAATGAACCGAACCTTGATGAAAAAATCTAGGAGCATGTTGAGTGGTGCTAAGCTTGATAGATGCTTTTGGGTAGAAGTTGTAAGTACTGCATGTTATTTGGTTAATAGATATCCTTATTCATCTCTTGTTGATAAAACTCCTTATGAAGTGTGGATAGGTAGAAATCCTTTTGTTTCACATTTAAGGGTCTTTGGTTATGAGGATTTTGTTCATGTGCATCAAGAGAAGAATTCTAAATTAGACCCAAAAGCATAGAAATGCATCTTTTTTAGTTATAGTGAGAATGTAAAAGGTTATAAACTTTGAAATCCTCTTACCTGTAAAATTGTTTTCTCTAGAGATGTGATTTTCAAGGAGTTTAGACCTTACTCAGATGAAGAACAACCAAAGGAGAAAGATAAGAGAAAAATAGTGCACTTTGAGACAAAGATAGAAAAGCAGGAAGATGCACATGTGGAAGACCAACTAGGTGTATTTGAGGATGGAGAAGAAGAAGAGGGTTCAAAGAGTTTAGATGATGTGTATGTAGAAGAAGAACAACAAGAACCCCTTAGTCCTACCTTGAGAAGATCCACAAGGAAATATAATCTAGTTGATAGGTATAGCCCATCAAATCACTGTTGTGTATTTTCTTTGTTGAGTATTGACGATGAACCTAGATCCTAAGGGAGGCTCTTTCTTCAAGAGAAAGTGAGTCTTGGATGCATTCCATACAGGAGGCGATGATGGATTTGGATAGTTGTGATACTTGGGATCTTGTGAGTTTTCCCAAAGGAAGGAAGCCCATTGGTTGCAAGTGGGTGTTTAAAAAGAAATTTGGTGTAGATGGCCAGTTAAAGCGGTACAAGGATAGACTGGTGGCGAAGGGCTACTCCCAGAGAGAGGGAGTTGATTTTAGTGAAATTGTCTCTCCTATTGCTAAGTTAACTTCTATTAGATTCCTATCGTATAGTGTTGATGCTTATGATTTTGAAATAGAGAAAATGGATGTTAAAACTACTTTCTTGCATGGGGATCTTGAGGGAGAAATTTATATGTGATAGCCCGGTGGTTTTGTTGTGAAAGGAAAATAATACTTGGTTTTCAAGTTAAAGAGATCTTTATATGGTTTGAAAAATTCACCCAGGATGTGGTACGAGAAGTTTGATGCCTTTGCATTAAAGTTGGATTTTTTTAGAAGTGAGGAGGATCATTGTGCTTACATTAAGGTTATTGATGATTAAATACTAATCATTGTCTTGTATGTTGATGACATGCTGTTTATGGGTAACAACAATGTGATGATTAGGGAGATTAAGACTCAACTTTCTAGCACATTTGATATGTAGGATTTAGGGGTTGCAAAATATATCCTTGGGATGGAGTTCAGTAGGGATTAGGCTCACAAAAAGATTTTGCTAAGTCAGAGTAAGTATGTTGATACCATTTTGTAGAGGTTTAGTATGCATGACTGTAAACCAATAAATATTCCATTTCTAGTTGGTACTAAGTTGAGTTTAGACATGTGTCCTAATTTTGATGATGATTTTGAAGAGATGTCTAGCATTCCTTATGCTAGTGTCATTGGTAGTTTGATGTATGTAATGGTTTGTACTAGACTAGATATAGCCCAAGCAGTGGGAGTTTTGAGCAGGTTTATGTTTAACCCTGATAGAGAGCATGGAACTTTTGTTAAGAGGGTGTTTAGATATTTGTGTGGTACTTCAAATTACTGTTTGGTTTATCATGGTACTGATGATGTGTTCAAGTCATTGTATATACACGGATTTGTTGATGTAGATTGCATAGGTGACTTGGACAGTTGAAGGTCTGCTAGTAGCTATGTTTTTACTTTGTTTGGAGGTGAAGTGAGATGGATGAGTAAGAGGCAGCCTACACTTGCATTTTCCACCACCGAAGAAGAGTGTATGGCTGCTACACATGCCTCTAAGGAGGAAATTTGCTTATAGAAACTTGGTAATGACATTGGTTTTGATTGCAAGATAATGAGGATTGGATGTGATAGTCAGAGTATCATATGTTTTTCCAAAAATCCTATGTATCATGTTCGTACTAAGCATGTTGATGTTCAATATCACTTTGTGCAAGAAACGGTTGAGAATGGTAAGGTCTTGGTTGAGAAGGCTAACACTTTGGATAATGTTGCAGATTCTCTCACAAAGCTAGTGACCATAGATAAGTTGTCTTAGTGTAGGAAGGCCATGGGCCTTGATCAATGTACTTGATTACATATTTTATTTGTATCTCATGGATTTAATTGCAATGTATAATGTCAAGTGGGATAATATTAGGATAGGTGACATTATAATTGCTATCCTAAGTTGATAATTGTGTGTCTCCACATTCTTTGGAAAGTGTTCTAGAGGACATGAAAGACATAATATTTATAATTTATCTTCCTATCACAAATTGTAATTGCATTCAAAGAGGTGAACCCACTACAATAATGGTTACAGAGCATCCCCAAAGCATATTCCATGTGGGTGTCCAACTTCTAGGTGGGGACCACTTTGAAATGCATGCCCTTGCATGTTATTTGCATGTTTTGCATGGTGGGGTGCCCAAGTTTGCATGTTGGTATATGTTCTTGTATGAAGCTGTCAAAGTCGTAAGAGAGTTATTGAGCACTTGATATTGACCAATTTTGATTGGCTATGGGTTATGAACCCATGTGAAGGCCACGTGATCATTTAATAATTTTCACCATGTTACTGGGTTGTCCACTAAGGGGGGCATGGGTTTTTCCAGGTGGTTTTGTTTGTTGTTTTGGGATACAATTTCTGGTATTCTCTCCCATAAAATTCTATATATTGGAGCATTGAGATGGTGGTTTGTAGAGTTTGTTTGTAGGTTGTTAGAGTAAAAAAGTGCTACCAAAATTTAGAGAGGATTGTTGTAGTGGTATATCTCATTTGAAGATTAATAAAAACATTGGATCTCTTTGGGTGTGGAGTTATCCCTGCAAGGGTTTCTCCACGTATATCTTGTGTCACTTGTGTTTCTCAACTTGTGGTATTGTTGTTTTTATTTCATGTTTGGAATTGTTAATCACTTTATGGTAATCTTGGATACATAATTTTAGATTTGCAAACACATTATTAAGTTATATTGTTGCAAGTTTCACCTTGGATTTCCAACAATTTAGCATGTAAGGGTTGTATGATTTTTACCATGGTATTTTGGAACCTTGTTTTGACCCATGATAATGCTTAATGGTGGTATTTTGGGCCTCCTTAAGTATATATATTGAGGGCTTAAGGTGGAGACATTATGAGAAGTTTTACAAGTACACTATTTTTTACATATTAGATGTAGGAAATTGAAGAAAGTTGAATGTATTGTAATCTCTTTGTAGACAATACAATTTTTTTCTCTTTTTTTAGTGGACTTTTTTTTATCTAAAAGGGTTTTCTCCACATAAATCTTTGTGTTATGTGTATGGCTCTTAAGTATTGCTATTTTTTTGTTGCTAGTTCATATTATTTTAAATCTCCATTAATATTCTACAATATAATTTTCAAATTTGCAAGTTTATTTCAGATTTACATATTATAGTAGTTTCATTCTTTTCTAACACTCATGACTTACATTTATTAGCTCATGTATCAATGAACTATGCTATGTGAGTAAGGACACTTCTAACTATAGTGACTTGCATTTATTTGAAAGTAAATGATATTTTATTTTCTTTGAACTATTGTGCATGGTATGGATGTATGCATGAGAATTATACATATATATTTGGTGGATATAAGTATGTTTTGTATGTCCATTATCTTTAGCTTTCTTCTCCAAGTTTGACACCCAATTTTGACTTGCATCCATAACCCAAGCATGCTTTTTATACTATTGAATTAATTTCACAATTATCCCAATCATTAAATGCATTTATCCAATGAGCCTAGTACACCATGTGTTCACCAATTCATAACCCTCTAAATATTAAATGCAAATGATAGCATGCATGTGTTTCCAATGTCACATACAACCTCTTTAAGGAAAATATTAAAATCCCAAAAAGTATAGTGCCCACACAAACATAGGCCGCAACTTCTTAAAATTAAAAATAAATCTATAGGTAAAGTGTCCAATGCCTTTCCTAAAAATATAAATATAAAGGAAATGACATACTTTTTCCATAGAAAGTAAGGAATTGCCAAGGTTTTTCTATGTTTGAAAAGGGATCATGTAACAAATTATAAATTTATAGTCAATAGAGATAAGTTATATAAGGCACTCAAATATATAATAAAACATGATAAATTTTGTAGAGATATTCATATTGATAAAAATATCTTGAACCAATTGAAAAAAATCATATGGAGTTTGATTTTAATATGAATAAATACATATTTGTGGGTCCAATGTTGGAGATGGGTGAAGGAAAGATATCAATTTCATGAATTCAATAACCTCTAAACCACTCAATTCCTTGAGAGAGATGAAACTAATCCGCGGGTGGATAAATATCCATACATATCCATCAATCAAACATATTCCTTGATTTTTTTTGTTGGTGTTATCAATTTACAAACAATTTCATAATCTACAAAGAAATATTGGACTTGATGATAATACAAGTACATCAAATTCCAAGTCACTCAATTATCCTAGGCATATGGAGTGTGACTATTCTAAATAACATTGAAAATTATAATAATTGTAGACACTGAAATCTGGTTTAAGCCTGCGAATTCAATATTCTTAATAATTCGTATTTCTTCCAGGGTCATGATTAAATAATGTCAATTATTTAATTAATTCACTTTAACTTTAATTCTTCTATTAATTAAATAATCTTAATTATTTAATTAATTCTTTATTCCATCTGATTAATTAAATAAACGCTTTTTATTTAATTATGTTACTAATTAACCTTATCCTTCTTGTCAAATTAAATAAATTCTTATTTAATTCCCCTCTTTATCATACTTCAACTATAATTAAATAAATCCTTAATTTATTTAATTATTAATTATTCTTCAAATATCAAATCTTGAATTAAATGAATTATTTAATTCATAAATCCTATTTTAAGCATTCCTCTATATTTTAGATAATTGTGGTTATGATAAATTATTTTGACTGGATGGATGTCTTTTTTATTTTAATAATCCGAGTGGCTTTCTCAAAGTAATCTCTTCATCAAATCATTCAATCATCCGATTGCTAACTCAATTGCGTACATGCAGATTAATTAAATATTCTTATTTAATTAATTAAACCTTGTCGTGCATTGAACAAGAGTTGCTTTAATCAATCTTTATCTTTTGTGCAAAGACAATTCTTCGTTTTGAATACCAAACTTGAAGATTAGATCATTTATTTAATCTTTAATTCTATTTCTAATTTGTATCACTCATGTCACTACTGACAGTTATCATAATCCATGTCTAATCAATCAATCTCAACCATCCGTTGATCTTTCAATCCTGACCTGTTGTTCGAATAATCAATTTTCTATAAATTGATTTGTTCTTCATCATTCCAATCTCTTTCGAAATCTTATGACTTTTTGGAGCAACTATCTTGAATCTTCGATGTTTTGCTAAATCAATATCATATGCTATACTTGCACGAACTCTTGAAAATCTGAGGGCAATTATACTACAACGGCTAAATGGAGAAGGGCAATCGAGATGATACATGGAAATACATACATATTGGGTGAGATTGTTTCAGTTTTATTACGTTTTGACTTTCCTTTGTTCTTTGTTACTTAACTTAGATTGCATTTAGAGTTTTTAGATTTAGATTGCATGTTTGCTTTGATCTATTTCTTCTACATTTTTTCTAGACGTTACATTTGGTGAACTTGACGTGAAGACACCATCTTCGCGAATCCGTAGACTTTTATTTCATTTTGTAGGTTTTTGTACAGAATGACGCATCTGCTTGACGAAACGCCGCAATTGAAATTCAAAGACACATCAGTGTGACAAAGTGACGCAATTGACTTTTTGAATCGCATCTGACATAATAAATGACACATCTAACAACTTTTGACGCATCTATCATTTTCTGAGCCACAATTGACTGGTAAAATACTGAGATGCATTTGACAGAGAAAATGATGCATTTGACTAGTAGATTTTGGGATTAGATTTTCAATTTATAGTTTCCTTTTCATGGTTTTATTTCACTAATCTTCTGTTTTCAACGTGTGTCTTGAGGAGTTAATGAGTTTTTGCAGGACAATTGACGAAGACAATACTGAAAACTACTAATGAATCTTTATGCAAAACGCATGTCGAAGACCCTAGTTAATTCTTTGAAACAGATTGTTTGGTAGTGTAGAAAATATTTCATTTGGATTAAAATTAACAAGTGTCTACTGTGTTTGGTGCAAAAGCACAACTGTGTAATTACCCTCACGATTTGGTACATCGAAGTATCCTCTCCCCTTAGGCATCCGTGCGATCTTGGGTGTAAGAAAAATGGTTGCCAACTCTAGAACTTGGGCCTGTTCTGGTGGGAAAAAGTACTCACCCCAGGATGACTTAGACTGGTAGCACCTTGAACCCGAGGGACTTCCAGCTGGTATATAAAATTGGATTCTTGGGGAAAGCCCAAGAATCACGCGTATGGTTCCAATGAGATGGATCCAAAAGGGGACTCTCGCCACATGGATCATGCCCTACGAACGGAATGCCCGTATTAAACACATTTTGTTATAGAGACCAACCATATTTCGACCGTTACTTGGTATAGTGCAGGGTACAGTATCATGCCCGAAGAAACTCACTACTGATCCCCTTGAGTAGAGATAGCAGTTCTTGGGAAGTCATTACCCAAAGAATCCGAAGTTGGTGTGCTCTAATGACGTTAATGAGCCATGGAGGGGAGCCAATGACACCAAACTTCTAAGCTATCCGCTCTCGAGAAGGAAAGGTGTTTCGCACCAATCCGGGGTATATCGGTGGGCTATACCAAGTATACAAACCCTTGGCCTATTGGCCTATTAGGATTGTACTTGTCTGTTGTCAAATTACATGTTCTTTGAGTCCAAAATCAAACTTAAAACACTTTGTCTTATGATTGTCTTTGTTTGCCAGAACTTGATCACAAAAAATAGTGTCAGTTTTATATCTCAATTCACTGAAAAATACAACAGAGTTGCAACTGTTCACCATAAGGTCACAATTTATTTTTAGAGTCGCATCTGTTTAACTTCGAGTCGCATCTATCATTTTCAGTCGCATCTATTTGGTGTAGAGTCACATCTACCAGATTAGCTCACATGTGTTTTATGGAAAACCGCATAAGTTATATTCTAAGTCACAATTGCAATTATGAGTCGCATCTATTAGAAAATTAACTGCATCTGTCTGACACTAGATACTAAAAATTTACTAGAAAAATGTAATTGATTGATAGAAAGTCACAACTGTGAAACATAACCGCATTTGATAAATCTTGCGACGCATTTGCCATATTATTAGAAAACCAGAAATCACGGTCACTGTCCAGTCAACACTGTCATACCAATCTTTGATCTATCTTAATTTTTCTTGGATAGAAACTTGAAATGATTTGCTCAATTTTTTCATCCTTTAGGTATCATTTAGTCATTACCATAGTTGTCCTGATTCTGAGTTTTACATTCATCATTGAGTACATATTACCTTTAGATTTATACTTCTAGGAGAGTCAGTTTTACAAAATTTAGGATAGGTCCACCATGTACACTCTAGAAAAATCATAGCGTCAACAAAATTTGTCATTGAACCTAGTTCTATCATCTTATCCTTTTTCCTACAGAGAGTCCTCCTAGCTCATCAGTCTAGTTCAGAAACTCAACTTGTCTTTGATCCTTGTCCTACATTGGTTCCTTGACTTAACTAAATTGACACCTTGGTTAGACTTTAGGTAGTTGGTCCCCCCATCTTGGGTTTACATAATTGATTACCTTAGAAGTTTTCTTAGACTTTTCATCTTTAGATATTGTCATCTTAGACTAGCGTCATCCTAGAACATTCCTTATTTTCCATTCAGAAAATCCCAAAAACATAGACTAGAGTCATACTGTCCATAGACGTAGTTTTGCATTCCTTGGATATTGAGCTTATCTTACATGGTTGAAACTAGGTCTAAGAGAAGAGAAAGAGAAAATATGTGAAACCTAAACGAATTCATCAATCCATTTTCCTCAAGACCTCACAAGACTCTATTAGACAAATTCACCACTAGAAACACTCAAGGTCACACTACAACGGAAGACATAGAGGCTGCTGCACAAGACCTTGAGTTTGCCTCTTTTGTAGATGAGTACCTAGCAAACGATCGACAATGATATTTAGCCAAGTTGCTAGCTGAAGGTGCTACCTTACCCACAGGATTCGATATTAGCACCTTACAAACTCAACCTACACAAGGGACAAATACAATGACTGTTAGTACTACTATACCTTAGGTAAATACAACCATACCATCTGGAATACCTACACAGAGTACGACAGTCCATATGTCTCCATTTTGTACGTCTGGCATGACATCGGGATTTAATTTCACTGTAGGGGCATCATCATCCACTCCCTCTGGTCCTCTTGTTGGGAGTAAAAGACCTAAAACGTCAACTTCTACACCATATGTCGGTGTCACAAGTACAATATCCCAGTCAACAGCCATACCTAATGCAAGTGTCACAAGCACCATACCACAATCGATGGCCATACCTAGTGCTCAAGTCACTAGTACTATACCACAAATTACACAAATAGGAGGAATTTCCTCATTCCAATAAGGTAATCAGAATCCATCTTCCCAGATCAGCAGTCATAATATATTCACACAGATTCCAAATCAGAATCCATTCTCCCAGATGGGTAATCAGAACCCATTCTCCTAGATTCCAAGTCAACAACAATTTACATAGATTCTGAATCAGAATCCCTTCTCCCAGCATGGTACCCATAATCCGTTCAAACAGATCCCAAGTTAACACCAATTTATGCAAATTCTAGACCAGAACACATTTACTAACATTCTGAATCCAAACCCACCTCAAATACCAATGTTCAATCGAAACCCATCACAAGACCTTGGATTTTAGAATACATACACAAATCCGCATAATCCACCTAGCACATCATTGACCTAGGTTGACGTTTGCAAACACAAATGCATGCACTACAAACATAAATGGACAACATGGCGGTGTCAACTAAGCAATCCTTTTCAACAAAGGACATATGCCCATTTCCCTTTGATAGATCATTGTACATGACCCCTTTCCCTCACAGGTATGTCATACCGAATATCCCTAAGTACAATGGAAAATGGAATCCAATAGAACATATAAGGGAATTTTCTACCATTTGCATAGATGTCGCTTATGACTCCACGTATCTTATGAGACTATTTCTAAGAAGTCTTGTAGGAATTGCACTAGAGTGGTTTTCAGGTCTAGACTATGGCATCAGATCTTGGGGTGAACTGGCTGAGAAATTTGTTGATCAATTCTCCATCAACATAGACCACGAGATAAATATCGTAACCTTGTGTCACACAACACACGATGAAGGTGAAACATTCATCACTTTCTTCCAGAGATGGAGGACTATAGCTAGCCAATGTCTTGTCGAGATACCTGAAAAACAAAAAGTTAATATGTTCCAGGAAAACCTTCATTTAAAACTAAGGAGTAACTTGAGGGTACATTATTGTACATATTTTTTGGAACTAGTGGAAAAAGGGGTTATAATAGAAACATATCTCATTGAAAAAGGTGAACTTAAGACATCAACATCCAATAGAAATCCAATCGTGCAAAACACCCCCAATGACAGAAATAGATTTTGGTCTCGCAACAAAAATGCCACCAATGATGGGGTAGTTGATGCTAAAAGTGTACAAGCAAGACCGATCATTACATTACAAGGACCTCACACTTCTACCAACATGCTTAATGCTATTAATCAACCTCCCAATATGGTCCAAAATACTCAACGTTCACAACAACAAAGGAGGTTTCAAAAACATGAGTTCACTCCCTTAGGGGAACCCATTGAGTCCGTATTCAAGCAACTATTACAACATAATCTTATACAGCTGCAAGAGCCAAGACAATACGATCCAGGACAATTTAAACCAGTTTGGTGGGATGACAATGCCTTTTGTGATTATCATAGAACTAAGGGACATAACCTACAAAATTGTCGCCAACTGAAAAATATCACACAAGATCTTGTCGAAAGGAGAATAATTGAAGTTAGTAGACAAAAAAAAGAGTCATCAAACACTGATCATCAAGTCTTTTCTGATCCACTACATGACCATGGGAAATGAACTATTCCTAGTTCGAGTACTAAGACCAATATGTCAGCCAACTATGCCAGTATCAAGCATGATTAAAATAGTGGCAAAACCATTCATCACCTTCGCGCCGCCGATGAGAATATCAATACCATTACTATCAATACAAATCCTGAGTGTGTGGTCAAAACTCGTCGTACGAAGTTCACTATCCAAGGTCCTCCATCGCAGCAAACACCACATCCTTCCAAGTCACAATATAACCTACTTGACTAGTTGGGAAAGACCCCAGCCCAAATCTCAATCTTGGAACTATTGCATATCTCTCCTGAGCATCGATCCATTCTAGATAAGGCTTTACAAAACACCACAGTCCCCAATGATCTTGATGTCAATCGTTTCCAAGAAATGGTGGGCTATTTGACCAATAATCATCATGCAACATTTTCTCAACAAGATTACGCAACTGAAAAGACAAACCATAACGACCCTTTACATCTTGAAGTCCTTGTTGATGACACCAAAGTTAGACGAGTTTTGGTAGACGGAGGAGCAGGGTTAAATCTGTGCACTTTAAAACTAATTAAGGCATTAGGTTTCTTAGAAGCATGCATAGACACAACCAAAATTATTGTCATTAAAGCTTATGATGATGAGGAATGAAAATCAAAGGGGGTGGTAACACTTCCTATCAGAATTGGTCCTGTGGTAATGGAGACAAAGTTCCAGGTCTTGGATCTCACCCTTCCTTATAACCTTCTACTAGGTAGACCATGGATTCATGCCATGAAGGCAATCCCTTCCACATATCATTAGTGTCTCAAATTCCCTTATAATGGCACTGAAATAACTATAGATGGTGACCCAGATCTGTTCCAATATTGCACCAATCTAAAAGAGATACCCCAACGCCAAGTGCCAGTAAACCAAGAGGCTTCATTGTCTAATCCATCTCCCTATGTTGATCCATCCACACTCACTCGGACATCTATTTCACCCTCAATTCCTACCACTCCTAGGGTTGAGATCCAAGACAAGGGTTGTGGAGAGTATTACATGAAGACATCTTATTGTGTTAGCCATCTGATTCCTCCTAAGTCACATGGTTTACCTACATTATATAGGAGGAAATCTATGGTCACTATACACGTTCCTCCCACAACAACTTTCACTAAATGGGAAGAATTAAGCAAAGAGGCCGTAAATACAGAGGATGTCACCTCCTGGCTGTATAGAGAATATGATGAAGAACCTCTCTCACTTTCCCACATTCCTACAGATCTATATGGAAAAGGTTTCACAATCATGCAGAGCAAGGGATATAATGGACAGACTGGTTTAGGCTTAAACCAAGATGGGAGGATTGAACCAATATTTGTTTCTCAGTGGCCAAAAGGCTTAGGGCTAGGGTTTCAACCAATTCAGATTGGCGTTCCTAGTTTTACATCACCCTTACTTGAGGAAGTAAGTGCTTTAGAAGATATTAAGACATCTCACGAACCATCTGACCAGTACCATTGTGATTCGCCCAACTCCAATGACTATGAGTGGGATTCCCTATCCTCTACCTCTTCCATGGACCCTGACAAGCTATTTGGAGAACTTGACTTAATGTTAAGATCCTCACCAAATCCATTGAATTCCTGTCCACCAAAGAATATGAAAAAAGAGGAATGGTTTAAACACTACTATTGGGAATCACTTGATCCTACCTCTTGGCAACCTGAGCCATCTGTTTCAGATAACCAAACCTTGGCATTAGGCCCACCTATCAATCCACCTAGACCTAAACCTAAGAGCAAACAAGACTTAGTACAAGAATTTTGTGACCATATGAATAACTTAGTCCTTACCTTGACCCCATTAAACTTTGATAACTCCGATGATGACATGCCCTTAGTCTATCCCCAACTCATTGATTGGGACCAACAAGACTCACCCATCTTAGAAATTTTTGAGAATGACGAAGCAATTGCTGAGTTCCTGGGATTACGAGAAGGCATACCTAATGGTGATCACAAGGTTGGTTTTACCATTGACTTGGACAACAAAGCATATTTTGGGGAATTTGTTCAACCCTCCAGTTGCAAAAATGAGAAAAAGAATAAACAAGATAAAAAGGATGAGTCTCTAGGTGAAAACTGAAAGGCACCTTTAGACAATGAAAAATTAAAAAGAAAGGACACATCCGAAGGAAAAAATGTCTATGAGGCACCTACGGATGGAGGTTTGAAAATTCTCCCCATTGCACAGGAAAAGTCACCAATGCTTGTTGAAGAATCAGTAGAAGTCAACATAGGTACAAAAGAGAATCCTCGACTGGTTTATTTTGCAGCGTCATTGACAACAAAAGAGCAGCCATAATTCCACAACTTCTTTGCACAATGACAGATAAATTTTTCCTTGTCCTATGCAGACATGCCTGGGTTGGATCCTAAACTTATTCTACATCACTTACCTTTACAACCAGGTGTCAAACTAGTGAAATAGAAATTGAGGAAAATGCATCCACAGATTGCTTTACTAGTCAAGGAAGAACTCAAGAAGTTGTTAGACGTTGGTTTCATTAGATCAATTGACTATGCTGATTGGATTTCCAATCTTGTACTAGTCACCAAACCAACTGGGGGCATCCGCATCTGCACTGATTTCAGAGATATCAACAAGGCTTGTCCTAAGGATGACTTCCCTTTGCCTAACATAGATATGATAGTTGACATGACAACAGGATATGAGATGTTGTCCCTTATGGATGGATTTTTAGGATATAATCAAATCAAAATTGCAATTGAAGACCAACCTAAGACAACTTTCACCTGTCCTTGGGGAACGTATTGCTGGAATGTTATGCCCTTTGGACTTAAAAATGCTGGAATAACCTATCAACGTGCCATGACCACCACCTGTCATGATCTAGTACACACTCTTATGGAGGATTATGTCGATGAACTTATAGTTAAATCCAAGACAAGGGTAGAACATTTATAGGTTTTAGACAAGATATTTCAAAGGCTGGAGAAGTATAAAGTGAGACTCAATCCCAAGAAATGTGTGTTTGGAGTAAAGTCAGGAAAGCTTTTAGGCTATATCATTTCTAGATGAGGCATTGAAGTGGATCTGGCCAAGGTAAAAACAATCATAGACATGCCCCCGCTAAATAATCTGATTCAACTAAGGAAATTACAAGGAAGACTACAATCCATCAGAAGATTTATAGTGCAGTTAGTAGATAAGACACATCCTTTTCAACATCTACTTAAGAAAGGGGTACCCTTTGCATGGACAACTAGGTGCAGAGAAGATTTTCAACTGATTAAGGAATATTTACTCACGCCACCAGTCTTAATGCCACCTGTTGAAGGACGACCATTGATTCTTTATATTACAACAACCCATTCATCACTCGGAGCATTGCTTGCACAAAATGACAATGAAGGTCATGAAAGGGAAGTCTATTATATCAGTCAGACTTTGGTAGGTTATGAGCTCAACTATAGTACCATTGAACGTGCCTGTCTTGCAGTAGTATTTGCTACCCAAAAACTAAGGCACTATATGCTAAACCATCAAATGATGCTGATTGCTAAAATAGATCCTCTAAAATATCTTCTTAGCAAGGCAACATTAACAGGGCGACTGGCCAAATGGGTTATGATACTTAGTGAGTATGATATCCAGTATGTAGAGAGAAAGGCTATTAAAGGACAAGTTATTGTTGATCAGTTAGCCGATGCGCCAATACAAGCAGATCACCCATTAGTTTCAGACTTTCCTAATGAGTTTATATTCACCATAGACACAAACATAACAAGGAAACTGTACTTTGACGGCTCACATACAAATCATGGCTCAGGGGCTGGTATACTATTTATCACACCACAGGGTGATTCCATCCCTAAGTCATTCAGGATTGCATTCCCATGTACTAACAACATAGCAGAGTATGAAGATCTAGTGAAAAGGTTATGCATGGCAGTCAAGTGGAAAATTAAGAATCTATAGGTATATGGTGATTCTCAACTAGTAATCAGACAGGTAAATGATGATTATGAGACTAAGGATGAGAAGCTTGCTCCATACAAACGCATGGCTGATAGCTTTAAAGAGTACTTTGACAAGGTCAAATTTCATCATATACCTCATGTTTTAAATAGGGCAGTAGACGCTATGGCTACAATCGCATCACTTCTAGACATTCCTAACAATGTGCCTAAGTTTGAGTTTTTGGTAGAATAGCTTTTGGTCCCAGCCTACGATATCCCAGATTCTGAAATGGTGTGTGACATTGTTGGTCCTGATTCCCCATGGTACAAATAAATCTATGACTACCTTCATGCTGAAATCATACCCACTGTCCTCTCAAACAACCAACGTAGGACATTCCTCTACAAGTCAGCCAAATACACCATCGTCAGAGACACCCTATATAGATGCACTTTAGATAATACCCTACTAAGATGTCTTGATTCTACTGAAGCACAAGCAATCTTGCATGGGGTGCATGAGGGTATATGTGGTTCCCATTCTAGCAGTCCTACCTTAGCCAAAAAGATTATGAGACTGGGTTATTACTGGCCTACTATGGAAAATGACTCATATGTCTTTGTAACGAAATGTCACCAATGCCAAGTTCATGGAGACTTGATACATGCACTAGCACAGGAGCTCCATCCTATAACGTCACCATGGCCCTTCACTCAATGGGGACTCGACCTCATAGGTAAGATCCACCCCACATCATCTAATGGCCACAAATTCATTATCACTGCCACTGAGTATTTTATGAAGTGGATTGAAGCTATTCCTATGACATACATTACCAACACACAGATCTCTAAGTTTATCCTGAACTATATCATCTATCGGTATGGTGTCCCTCATTCCATAATTACCGATAATGGCTGCCCATTTAAGAATCGGTAAGTCCACCATCTTTGTGATGAATTTCATATTCAACATCACTTTTCCACTCCATACTACCCACAAGGTAATGGCCAAGCAGAGGCATCTAACAAAACCATCATTAGAATCCTCAAGAAGACTGTCAATGATGCTGGCTATGACTGGCATTTACAACTTAATCCTGCCTTATGGGATTATCACACAAGTATCCGTACTACCACTGGTGCCACTCCCTATTCACTCATATTTGGTTTTGAAGCCATTCTTCCTATTGAGGTCGAGATTCCTTCCCTGAGGGTATCCTTGAAAGGGCACATTGATGATGAAGAGTATCAAGTATCGAGACTCCATGAGCTAGAATTCCTGGATGAGCGAAGACAAAAGGCACTAGACCATCTCCAAGCATATCAGAATCACCTTCGTTGTAGCTATAATAGGAAGGTTTTGAACAAAAAATTTGACATCGGTGACCTGGTTTTAATGGAGAACCCAAAGAATCAAGCAGAAAGAGACAAACTAGGAAAGTTTGAACCAAACTGGTTAGGACCTTATATTGTTACAAAAGCCTTTGGATCAGGAGCGTACCAACTCTCTACTCTTGAAGGGGAACCATTGTCCTTTCCAATCAATAGTCTTCATCTGAAGAAGTTCTACACATAGCTTCTGAGAGCCTTGTCTTAATTAGCAAAAATACAAAAAAAAATAAAAAATCGTTACCAAGGTGAAAACCTGGCAAACATGCGTCTTGGTAACACCAAAAAAATTAGATAAACAAGAAAATAGTAAAGACAAATAATTCATCCAATAGTGAAAACCACTTCAGTGGCGCTTTGGATAGGTATCGTGGTGAAAACCTGGCAAACAGGCGCCATGTGTAGTTGACTCTGCTCCTTTGTCTACTATTATTCTAATCTAGCATTCCTTGTACATAGTCTACTTCCCTATACATAGTCCACTACCCTATACATATCCCTTATCCCTGTACATATCACGTATCTTTCCCATCCATCGCTTGTACATAACATTCGTAATAAGTGGTAGTCTTTCCCATATTCTGGAAGGATTGACATCGAGTGCATTTCATATCCCCCATTTTACCATATTCATAATCAATTAGTCTTATAATCGACTGGGGGAAAACACTTGACGTGTGTCATATTGGTTCTTACATTAGCGGTGTTGAAGACGTAAAACCATATAAAAATCCAAAAACATCACAAAATGACCTGAGAAAACACAAAAACATTAGAAAACTTCAAAAAGAAAAAAAAATCAAAACATGTCAGAAATCCAAAAACAGAGTCACAATCGGTCGCTTTTGTCAGTCTGTGTCATTTGTCAAACTACGTTGCCTCTGCAACTAGACGTAGGAAATGCCATTTGCCGATGTGCCCTCGAGGCATTAGGTTAGTCCGTTTAGGTTTGTCTATATCAGATCATGATTCAATCCATATGTCTATAAAATTTCATTGGTTGTGTCGAACTACGAGGTCTCTACATGTATAACGTAGGCAAGGCCATCAATCGATGAGCCCCCGAGGCCGCACTAGGTCAGTCCATTAGGGTTCATCACATTCACTATCACACATGTATTCTATTTGTAGTCAGTCTTGTCGGTCAAAGTCAAGTCAAACTACAAGGTCTCTGCATGTATAACGTAGGCAAGGCCATCAATCGATGAGCCCCCGAGGACGCACTAGGTCAGTCCTTTAGGGTTTGTCGTCACACATAGTCAATTGTCAGCACATCATATCAAGTCCTGCATTAATCTGGTGAACAAGTCAGCAATGTCTCTAAGTCAAATCAAACAACTTTCCAAATGAAACAATCAACCTTTGTCTTATTCAGGATGAGTCCTTCCTGAATATAAATATCAGTAAAACAATCTCTGTCTTATATATAGGATGAGTCCTTCCTGCATATTGACATTGTCAAATAATCAAACATAGCCTTACACAGGTTATCACATCAACAACATCTGACTCAATGTCTTATACGATACATGTCTTTCTGAAACCAGGCTTTGTCATGCCTTATACAGATAGTCATAACATCGAAACCAGACTCAAAGTCTTATTCGGTATGTGTATCTCCTGAAATTAGGCTTTATCAATCAATCCTTCTATCAATCAAAATGAATCAAACAAACAGATCAAGTTTTGGAAAATATTTTATTGGCTTTCTACCTTTATGGATTATTTATTTTATCATTTTTATTTGACTTTATGATGGGAATTATGTTACTAGCTTTCTCAAGGATGTCCCATGAAGGATTTAGAGAAGCAACGATGTATCAGAATTCTGTTTTCTTTGACTACTGTCTGTCAACTGTCTTTTCAATTGGATTTGGAGTCATGCTACTAGTTTCCTCAAGGATGTCCCATGAAGGATTTAGAGGAGTGATGACGTATCATGACCTGTCTTTTACTTTGTTTGCTGTCTATGGTTTGTCTTGACAAAAAGACTGGGGCAACTTGTGCCCTTAGTATGAGTTAACGACAATCCTTGTCTGCGACTGTCTATTGTTAGCAAATGGATGACCTTGCACACCTTAATCTATGTCATATCATGGTGTTTCTCTCCATTTGTATTAGTCCCACCCAATGATGATAAAGTGCAGCATCCTTTTGTGATACAAAGAAACATCGAAGATTGCTAATACTAACATCTATCGCATTTCTGGCAATATTTCTCAATCTTTCTTTCTGCACTAACAGTTCTTCTTTCTTGCATTATGATGGAGTCCTGTGACACACAACAATATAAATAATCCTACATACACATACATGTTAGAAGAGTACATACATATAGGAATTTATCATGTTTAGGACATCATGGAATAATAGACATTCATCATCATATAATACATATCATAAGCATTCCATGTACATAACAAATTGTAAATACATGTATCACATTACATCTGTATGGCATCACATGTAGAAATCATTGCATATATAACATCACATTGCATCTCCTAACTATAAAATGGATACATCACATCGAATCAACATCACATCATAGGTTGCATAAACACATCATAAAGTAGATACGATCATCCATCATAAGGCATATCATATAAACATAACATGTACAAATAAACGACTGCATAATCAATAAATAGAAATGCATATTATCATGAGAATCGTCGCTAAAATCATATATATATATATATATCACTCAACGGTATCACATCACAATGTCATAATGTATCATAAATATGGAAGCCCGCAGGCTATATAATCATAATACAATGTCTCGGTACATGTCAAGAAGAGTCCCTATCCTAAACTACCACTGCTATCGTGACTAGAGTGTGTGGATGACTGATGCCGGGAACCTGATGACCTATGAGCTGAGTGGGGCCTGTCGTATGGACCTGATCTGCGTGGCTGCTCCACACCCTCTATGCTCACTATCCTGGAGTGGGTCCTAGTTTGAGACCTCTCATTGCGTGCCTTTGAAAAGCTTGGAGCCTGTCTCTCTGGAGGAACTACTGTCTCATATAAATCCCTGTAATAGGTGGCCCTCTCTCCAGCTCTGACTAACTCTCTGGAAAAAGCAGTTGCTGGACCAGTACACAAGGCTCTAATCTCTGTGAATCTCTGCTCAGTCTCATGCCTCTGAGCTATGGCCTGATCTCTATCCATGATGGTCCTGTCCCTCTCCATCTGTACCAAATCCCTCTCGGATATCATCACCCTCATCTACTCCTCCAAGGATGAAATCTGGGCCTGAAGTGTGGTAGTGTTAGAATCAACTGCCTCTATCTCAACTTGTCTCACCCTTGGTACACCATCATCCTCATCCTCCAACTCCTCCAAAATCCTATCCCGAATCTCTCGCTCATGATCATTGTCCTCCTCATCATCATCTTGATAGGCAACCAACAAACCCAAGGCATCGATCTCTGCCTCCTCTCTATCTGCCTCCTCCTTTGCATGAACATTTGGAATGGCCTCCTCTCCGGGCTGCTCCTCCTCCCCACCTCTACCAATATCCAACATGGCCACATCCTCCTCTCCCCGTCCCTCCTCACGAATCAGTGACAATGGTGGCCCTCGTCCCCTCTGTCCACGTCTCCCTCTCCTACCACCTCGTCGACCACCTCCACCATCATCTCCATCATCACCATGACCCCTCCACCTCTCCGACCTCTTCTTCTGCCACACCTGCCTCACGGTCCTATCCCTCGCTGCTCTATGAACACTGGTTGGTCTAGATATGTCAAGGGAATTGACCTATGCACAACCCACCACTGATCGTAATCCTCTGTGGTACCTAGGTCTTCCGCACCATCTCTCCATCCCCATGGAACTACCTGCAATCCATCAATGTCTGCCTCAACAATGGCCATTGGAATCTCTGGACCCCACAGAGGGATCTCTCATGAAGACCTCACGAACTCAGCCCGTCCTCTCGGCACATCTTGTACCTCTCCAAACTGCCACAATACACGATCTGGCAAGTGACGCTCTATAATGTGGACGTGTGAAACAGTCTGCTCAATCAAGTACTGTGTCTGCCAGCAAAAAGGAAAGTGCTCATCCTCATCTGAACACTCTGCGCATCCCAAGTATGGTCTCCATGTAAACTGAACCATAGTGTCTATGGCATGCCTGAAATACCCAGTATCTCCCATGTGGTGCTGAATGTTTGCTCCCGCATAGCGGAAGGCATAGTGAGCTCTGTGGTATACATCTACTGTGACTGGTGGCCGGAAAATAGCAATGTGTTCCCACGCCCATACCATCAGGAGCATGGTACCACAACTCATGGACTGAGCCTCTCGATAGGCTATGCCATGCAAGTGAAAATACAACATGCCAAGGAGACAGTTACCCCATGCATATACCTCCTGTCGCTCTAGCATCCCTACTAGCATCTCCCCCCAACCCATAGGAAAACCATGACCTTGACGGTTAGGAAGCACTATACCACCTATCAAGGTACACACTAGACAGTCCAGCCGCCTATACCTCTGGGCCAACACACGCCATCTAATCTCATAATGATCGAACCCTAACTGTCTCACATCTGCGTGAGGGTAGTATCTGCACATCTCGGTAACACCCCTCTGGGTATCATACCTCACCTGCGTGCCTCTAATAGGAAGTCTCAGGATCCTGTAGACATCCTCCAAAGTAACTGTAGCCTCTCTAGTAGGCAGGTGAAAGGAAGACGTCTCTGAGTGCCACTGCTCGCACAATGTTGTCAGTAAACCTCGGTTCGCCCGAATTTGGGGCATGTCTGTAACATGTAGAAGACCTAGATGCCATAAAAATCATTGCTCCGCACTCCGCAAGCTGTATCAGAAGCGAAAAGTTATAGGTCTCGACTCTCGCGTATATACCGTGTCTAACACAACTTGGAATGGCATTATACATGCCTCATGTCAGCATCAAACATCTATCCTAGTGCAAAATGACTAAATTAACTGCTATTCAAATGCGTCATTCTTTTGCACATGTGTCGTTATTTTACATATGCGTTGAAATAAATGCAATGCATTGAAATAAATGCAATGCATTGAAATAAATGCAAATGCATTGAAATAAATGCAAATGAGTTGAAATAAATGCAAATGTGTTGAACAATAAACATATGCAGCTAATTTAAATACAAATGCGTTGTTATTCATGAAATGCATTGAAATAAACTACACATGCGTTGAACCGCATAAAACCTACGCTAACCTATCTACGTGATATTACACATGCGTTGATCCGCATGCAAATGTGTCGTTTGTGCACTCACATGTAGCTTTTTAATAAAGTGACACATAACTAAAATTTCAATTAAATGCATAAAAACACAAGCAAATTAAAAATTTCAAAAGTCAAGTTTGAGGTACATACCGGGGGGTCCGTGTCAGTTGGCCACTTGAAGGTTCGGATCCTGTATGTTCGATGGTGGGTGTTCAAAACAAGAGACATCGTCGCTATGGGTGCAAAGCAAAATCTCAATTCTCGAAGCTAGGTGGGTGAAAATGAATTGGTTTTTACCCCAATTTCTATTTATACCTAGGGTTTTGGTGGAATTTTTTCTTACTGGCTACGTCAACTTCCAACTTCAATCAACCCGTACTCGTCCTTAACATTTCCAAATTCAATTCCGTCAACTCCACTGCATTTCTGGCTATCCAATGGACTAATCAGGATCATTTCCAAATTTTTCTGAACTTTTTTGAAAATTTGTCAATTTTCCCGAGGGGGCATACCTTCACCTGTTTACACCGGGGCATGACTGGGGCATGCTTTTATCAGTTTTCTTTGACACAACACCAAAATGACATTGTATCAAAGAGGGGCAAATGTAGACACTAAAATCTGGTTTAAGCCTGCAAATTCAATATTCTTAATAATTCGTATTTCTTCCAGGGTCATGATTAAATAATGTCAATTATTTAATTAATTCACTTTAACTTTAATTCTTTTATTAATTAAATAATCTTAATTATTTAATTAATTCACACTTTTCTTTATTCCATTTGATTAATTAAATAAACACTTTTTATTTAATTATGTTACTAATTAACCTTATCCTTCTTGTCAAATTAAATAAATTCTTATTTAATTCCCCTCTTTATCATACTTCAACTATAATTAAATAA
Source organism: Sequoia sempervirens (assembly GCA_007258455.2). Lineage (NCBI taxonomy): Eukaryota > Viridiplantae > Streptophyta > Pinopsida > Cupressales > Cupressaceae > Sequoia > Sequoia sempervirens. The sequence goes on along the minus strand of VDFB02353493.1, from coordinate 83,707,488 downwards.
ATCCTTAATTTATTTAATTATTCATTTAAATCCCTTTGTCAATTAATTAAATAAATCTTCTTTATTTAATTATTCTTCAAATATCAAATCTTGAATTAAATGAATTATTTAATTCATAAATCCTATTTTAACACATTCCTCTATATTTAGATAATTGTGTGAGTTATCTAAGTATTCACTTTGACTCAACTCGACGTCTATTTTAATTGCTCAGTTAACTCTTGATTTAATGTCTGAGTGGCTTTCTCAAGTAATCTCTTTGTCAAATCATTCAATCGTCTAGTGCTAACTCAATTGCGTGTACATGCAGATTAATTAAATATTCTTATTTAATTAATTAAACCTTGTGCGTGCATTCGAACAAGAGTTGCTTTAATCAATCTTTATCTTTGTCATGCAAAGACAATTCTTCTGTTTTCGAATACCAAACTTGAAGATTAGATCATTTATTTAATCTTTAATTCTATTTCTAATTTGTATCACTCATGTCACTACTGACAATTATCATAATGTATGTCTAATTAGTCAATGTCAACCATCCGTTGATCTTTCAATCCTGATTTGTCGTTCGAATAATCAATTTTCTATAAATTGATTTGTTCTTCATCATTCCAATCTCTCTCGAAATCTTATGACTTTTTGGAGCAACTATCTTGAATCTTCGATGTTTTGCTAAATCACTATCATAGGCTATACTTGCATGAACTCTTGAAAATCTGAGGGCAATTATACTACAACGGCCAAATGGAGAAGGGCAATCGAGATGATACATGGAAATACGTACATATTGGGTGAGATTGTTTAAGTTTTATTACGTTTTGACTTTCCTTTGTTCTTTGTTGCTTAACTTAGATTGCATTTAGAGTTTTTAGATTTAGATTGCATGTTTGCTCTGATCTGTTTCTTCTGCATTTTTTCTAGACGTTACAATAATTATGAAGATAGAATGCTCAAACTACATAATAAAATACAAGAGAATACAAGACAATACTAACTTGATAAATCATGTCTAGGACACATCAAGGGAAAATTATTTAAGTAATTGAAACAAATATGTTGGGAATAATAGATCTTGATGGAAAATCATTATGGAATATTGAATACCGAGAAGAAGAACACACACATATAACGATAACATTCATAAACATAAGTTACTCATACCAAATAATACAACATCAAATATGTCAAATAGAACCTTAGATGCTAAACAAAATTGAGCACTTGATAAAATTATGACACATTATTATCAAGATTAAAATTCATCAGTGTCATTATGCATGATAATCCAATTGATTTGAATTTGAATGAGGAATTCAGGTTACAACACTTGGTGTGGAGGACCTATGATATTGTGGAAGTTGGACAATATGGCAAAAATCATAAAAAAACGAGGCGTGAGCCTTCAAAAGTCCTCTTTATTTGATTTTCAACAAAATATATACATTTATATGAATAGTTAGATGTGAGAAAACAACTAACAAAACACTACCCCAACTTGGCGGAGTTATAACTTTTAGCCTGATGGATGAAATCTAGATCCATTTACACCATCAAAAGAATATCCAAGAGCTCCAACTTAACTCCCTTAAAAGCAATCCTTCGACTATTCCATTTAAGGGACAAACAACAGTTTCGAGGTTAAATTCTACTGTGAAGGCCTTCAAAAATGCAATTTAGTAAAACATAGAAAACACCAAAAAAATATTTTTTTTGGTAATTTTCATCTTTTATTGTGTCAACACTAATTTTCATCTCTATTGAGTCAACACCTCTAGAGTGCTTTAGATCACAATGAACAACAAGAACAAGAAAATCATATCTAATTTTGTCAATTTCTTCAAGATGAATCATCACCACAACATTGCCCCTTGTTATTATTCACCAATTGAAGTTGTATTCAATATTGATACATTGGCAATCCATTCAACACTTGAAATCCCACTTACTAATTTTGTTGAATTTAAAGGAACATGAATCACAAGTTTCCAAGAAAAGATCCAACATATAGAATACATATTCTTGATCAAATTAGGTTCAAAACTAATAGTACATTAGATCTAGCCAATAAGGAAGAATTTGACAATAATATTCATCTATTCACAACAAATGACAATGTGCATAGCCAATTATGTCATTGCAACAAAGAAAGATGAAAATGATGTGAAGTTATTAATTGTTAAGAATGTGAGGGTGATGTTAACCTCCGATCTATGGATAGAAACAAGACTTGTAAATGGAGATCTAGGATATATTTGAAGCACAATACTAACCTAGGAGTACCCCACCATAGCTTTTGGCATACATTATGGTGGAGTTTGATAGTTACTTTGAAATGTCATTTGAAAATGCATCTTCATATATAATTTCAATTATAGCAATAAAAAGGCAATACAAATTATTGTTATAAACATTAACAATGAACAAATTGCAAGACTTGAATCTATCCAAAAAATAATAAATTTAGAACAAAGAGAAATGGCAACATTAACATGTGTGACTATATTGTGTAAAGTCATTGGGTGAACTTAAAAGTTTGCTACAAACATGAAAACAATGAGAAAGAGAGACTATAATCCTTAGAACTAGAAAAATGTATATTAAATTTTTGAATGAATATGAAATGATTTATTAGTTGCCATTAATGTGATATATATTATATATGTCAATGAATGTGAAGCGCTTCATTTCAAAAGTGAGAAAAAGAGATTAAAGTCCTAAGAATTTCAATAATGTCAAATGTGATGCATATTTTTTGGATGAATATAAAATGATTAATCAATTGTTATTAATGTGGTGTACAATGTGATATATATTATGATGTCAATGAATGTGAAGCACTTCATTAATTCTCATTTAATAAGGATATTACACATTTAAATGAATATGATATACTTCATTATTTATAAGAATATGTTTGTGTGATTTAAAAAAATAAATTAGATGTGAAAGCTGAAGATAAAAAAGAGATTTTAATTTTAATGTCTAAAAAATATTTTATATATTACACTTTCATTGTTTATCTATCTAAAAATGTCACAATAATATTATAAATTGCATATTCAAACAATAATAATTTATAATAATTAAAAAGAACATAAATAACTTTAAGATAAAAACAAATCTATTTATTTATTATAAATATTATTTTACGTATAAAGAATAATGCTATTAGTTTTAAATTTTGCTTACTCTTTAAATGTTTTTATTGGGTGTAATTCACAGTATTTGGTAACCTTGCATCTCATTCATATCCATAAGCCATGAATTGAACCTCACAATGGATTAAGGAAATAAGATGAAGTTACCCTCTTGTGGTCCCAAGAAATTAATAATCCATGTGAGATTCTGTTAACATCCTTGGCTGGAAACAGTTGTAAATATCTTAATAGTACATCATATCCAATCTGCACACTAATGAAACTTGAATGGAATTCTGCTAAACTTCATATTCAGTCTGCAGACAACTGAAACTTGGAATTGACTTCTGCTAAACTTAATATCCAGTCTACAGACAACTGAAACTTGAATTGACTTCTGCTAAACTTCATTGTATGATATAAAACTAGAATATATTCTTAGCTGAATGTACTTATACTGGAACTCCTGCACAAAGCATATCAATTTAGTATAAAAATAGGGAGCAGATTGGTATGGTCAAAAAATGGCTTCTGGCAAATTCATCACCAACAAATTCACCTCTAACAATTTATCGTCAATAATTCATCGTCATGACAAATACATCTCCTGATTACTGATGGTGAATTTTCCACGACATGAATTTGTCATGACGATGCATTGTTGACGGTGATTTTTCCTAAAGCTGTAAAAAATAATTCACATTTTCAAATTTAATTACCACAATTTGTTGGATATCATGCCAATACCTGTATCTGGTTGCCTTCCTGTAAATCTAAGAGGGCCACCATAGTTTGCAATGCCATTTGCAACTGTATTCCTAGGTCCATAACCTATGGCTAGAGGTCTTGGTTCAGGTGGATTCAATTTCAATTCTGGGTCTCTAATACCATATACACTGCCCTGTCCCATATAACCAACTGCATCTGAACTGTAAACACTTTTGGTGGCTCTAAATCTATGGCTTCCATAGCAGTAACCAGAACTGGCACAAATCCCCTGGCTAGCAACAGTTGGCATTGAATCCCAGGTTTGAACTTTACTAAACCAAGACATGCCTGAGCCACCCATGATTTCATAGCCAGTAGAATCCCCTGCAACACCACAACCAATTCCTCCATTGCTCCACATGCTTCTTCCAACACTAGGACTACCAAAAACCCCAGTACCTGCATTGTTCCCAGTGTATCCAAGAGGGCCTCCATAAACAGGACTGCTTCCAAATCCCCTGCCACCATAGCTTCCAAGGAGGCCAGGCAAATATCCCCCACCAATTTGGGTACGACCAGAACTGTATGTACTATATGGCAAGAACACACCTGTCCCTCCTGGAGAGCGGGCACCCATGAGATTCATTCTACCTCCAAAATTTTCTTCAAGACCAGAAATGCATCCTTGACTAAACCCACAACCAAAATTGTCTCCTCTGCTCATACCCATGCTCAATACACTTGCAGAGGCTCGAGAAGTAAATGTGGATTGCTCTTTAGGGACAGCTCTCTTGACCTCCACCAGCTTTCCTTTAAGCTCATGGAAAGTTTTTGTCATAACCTTATCTACTACATCTTCCAGTTCATAAGTGACAAAGCCAAATCCACGAGGCCTCTGAGTTGTTTGGTCATGTATCACCACTGCATCTAAAATAGTGCCAAACTGCTGAAAATATTCTCTGAAGTCAGTCTCTGTGACATTTGATGCTAGACCACCAACAAACAACTTTGTTCTGGTCTGCCATACTGGACTCAGCCCATCTCTGCTAGTGCAAATAATACCATGTTGTTCATCTCGAGGGACAGCCTTTTTTGCTTCCACCTAAATATAGGATGAAATAAAAAAAATTGCCTTTTTAAGTGTTATGGGAAACTAATGCACAAAAGTTAGCAAAATATCAAATATATATATTTTTTTTAATAGGTATTAATCTATATTAATTCAAATTAAAATACATATTCACAAAAAAAGTGGGTGGTAAGAAGGCACACCCGAGAGTCATATGGGCAACGCCCAGAAATCCAAAAAACAACCAATCACATGGGCCTAGCCCAGAAGTCGATGACTTTCAATAGGACTGTACACAAGCAGCTTTCAACAATGGGTGACAAGTGACAAGAGCCATCGGTTCATACCAAAAAAGTAAAATCTATTTATGCCACTGGGTTCTTCTGAAAGTGTACCCAGCTAGGCTTTGCGAGAGTTGCGAGAATTACTTACAAACTTTTCACTTCTTATTCTGCTAAAGGCTATTTTTATTTCATCCTAGTATCAACCAGGCAAAGGTTGAGGTTTCACTTTCCAAGTCCTATTTACCTACTTCAAATGAGTGGTTGTTCATATAAGAGATATATTAAGATGCCAACATTAAAGATATTATCATTTGATGAGTATTGAGACTGGGGTTTAAATACATGCATTCTCAAATGAGTATTCTAAAAATCCGAAAAATGGGCTGACCCCCTTAAAAAAGAAAGAAAAATGAGTAAGTTTTGGTTCAATAATAGTTTGTCAAATTGTTTGAAACTTGTGCTAGCATGGACTTGTCACGATTGAAGACCCATCTATCATTAAGCTTATGCACCATATGAATATGTGATGAAAGGCAAGCATAACTACTGCAAGGTTTTATAGTTATAAAATGATGTATCAAGATGTCATTTCCAATCTTTCTAACATGGTTTTATAATTTTTGTCTCAATTTTATGCAACATGTTTATAGCAATGGAAGCAACAATAGTTTGAAAGAACTCATCATCTTGATTAGTGAGTTTCTAATTTTGTTTTGGGTCAAGAAAGAAAATTTCGAGTAGTTCTAGAATAAATATCTAAGAGAGTCTCAATACTCTCTTATAAAATTTTAAAGAATGAACCCAAGGAGCTTTAGCTAGAGATTTATCCTAACAAGTGATCATAGAAGACTACTAGATAGACTACTGATTTATTGACAAACCAGTCCTAGATCCATTGCCATTCCACAAGAGTCATGGATTGATAGCCTTCTAGGCTTTCCATATACTCTTCACCACAAAGCTCCCTTGGATTTGAACAAACTTTTGGATAAGTGCATGGAAATGATGGACAAAAGGATCAAAAGTGACCACTTTTTTCCCTAAAATCAACTAAACCTAAACTTGGACAAGTAATTCAAGATATTTACACTCAAAATTTAAAAATATGATAAGAACACAAATTATAGTACTTAGAATCTGGTTTTTAAACTACTAAGTCTTTCAAAATAAAGTTAAGGTTAAAAGGGTGAAATGTTGAGTGTACACAAAATTGTTCTAATTTTTATCACTAAAATATAATTGTGATGGTGAAATTTAGACTAAAAGGAAGTAAAAACATACAAAATATCATTCAATCTAAGCAAAAATATACACCTCTAGACCATAAATGGAAACACTCAACATAAACAATACAAAGCTCAAGCAATGATTATGCCTTCCATTATTATGTGAGATTGCTCCAAAATGATTAATAGATGGTTGCAATGATTGCATTTAGGTTGCTTCTTGCTTGGAAGTTTCTCAAATGAACATGTACTTAGGATGGATGCTTTATCTTTATTATTGTCCTTTGGAGGAGGCTTGCTAAATAGACCTCCATCATGAGGATGGAGGTTAAGGATTTGTTTCAAAGGTCAAGGGTGGAGAACAACTTGTTGGTTGTACAATCTCTCAATGTGACAAGTGGAGGGAGATGGTGAACTAAGGGTGACAACTAGAATCTATCACACATGTGTGAGAATGGAGGGTGGAGATTCGGTTATAATATATGATTGATGGTGAGGATTCACACAAGTGGAAGAAGATAAGAAGGCGAGGGTGACAAGTGGAAGACTCACACATGTGAGAGAATGCCTACATGTGTGTGAAAATGACAAGTGAGATATCTCACACATGTGAGAGAATGTGGGGATTTGTGTGATAATGAGTAGTGGAAGATCTCTCATATGTGTGGAAATGCGGGAATTTGTGTGACAATGACAAGTGAAAGATATCACATGTATGAAAATAGAGGTTGTAGATGTTCTTGGAATAATAGATGTTGGAGATTAAAAGATAATAAAATTATTTAATTAATTAGAAAGTGTGAGAGATTAGAAGAATGGATTAACTTAATTAATTAAATAAAAAAGGCCCATTTAATTAATAATCAAAAGAAAGGTTAGGCTAGGTTAATTAAATAAATTTATTTTGGCTGGTAGCAAGAATTAATTAAATATAATTTTATCAATTAATGAAGGGGGTTAATTTTTTTTTTTAGATTGCAGGAATCGGGTAGCACGACCCCCTATAAACTGTAGTGCACCTGGTAAACTTTTTAACGTAACCGGCGGCGCTGGCGCGACACGCCCTCCGGTACCACGGGACGGGGGGAGACTAGAACTCGTGACCAACAGAGCCGCAACGGAATTACTTAGCCAACTGAGCTAGGGCCCCCGCCCATGAAGGGGGTTAATTAATTAAGTAATATTTATTTAATAACTATTGAAGGAAAGATGATCTAGTTAATAAAATAATTTTATTTAATTAATTAGTGAAGATGTGATGCAAGAAATTAATGATGTGGATTGATAGCAGTGTGAAGATGTTAAGTTGAAATACAAAATCTGATTTCAAGTGTCTATTTTTTACATCTTTGAAATTGCATTGCAACTAAGAGAAGTGATTCCATTTCAAATCTAGATAAGTATATATTCACTCTATGAAACATAACTAGTAGTAGGATGCCCCAGTCACTTGGAAGAACATGGAGATTAGGAAATGGGTTAGTGATGCCACCTTGAGAGAGTAGGAAAGTTGGTAGGATCCAACTGGTCTCTCAAAAGGAGAACTAGGCTTGAAGGGTTGAGAAAAATGGAGAGAAGAGGTTGGAACATATGGAATGGAAGAGATGGTTGGATACATGTAGATGAAGAAGTGATGTTAGTAAAAGGTATTAGATGGAAAGGGATATGATGGGCATAGATGATGGCCTGGTTTAAGATAATGACATGATGATTGGGTATACTTGATGGGAGATACATTCTAGGAGGGAAATTTCCATGTGGTAAGCAACTAGTTTTTTGTAGCACTAGACATTATGTACCATGTTATGAGGGATCATGATGACAATGTGCAAAGTTTATGAGGGAGTGACACCCAAGTAGGCATTTGGATGGATGCACCGTGATATGGATGATCATGATAGTGTTGATCACAATATACCCCAAGGATTGGCTCACAAATGCAAGCATCAATAAATAACATGCTCAAGAAATTAAGCATGAAAAAATGATGAAAAGAAAAGAGCAAACAAGACTTTTCCTCTAATCAAGGTAAAAGATAACCATTAATTGATGTGGTCATGAAGATAGCATTGCTGATATTAGAATGATATATCCCAAGAATAACACAATGGTTGTGAAAGATATATCTTGGTTGATTAAAACTTAAACAAGGATTTGATTTCAAAATGAATAAGGACAAACTTATGGATGCTTTTGGATAGGAATTGAATTGCTTGGTTGAATTTGTTTGGAGTTTTCTATGTTGCTACTAGTGTGTTTGGAAAACTAGGAGTTTTGGATTTTGGAGTGGCTTTGGATACTAGGTAGGGGATCAAAATATTGAAGGTTTGAGCATTTATGATTATGAATCAATGTTAGGATTGGGTTTGTTGCATGTTGTGTTTGGATTGACTGATATTAGAACTATTAAGAAGAAAACCCATTCTAACACCGATGGTGAAGGTGTTGGATGAATAGGAGGATGAAATTGTGGGAGATGATGAGGAATGGGTTTCGAGATGGAAATGGGGAGGGGATGCAAGATGTGGTTTCCAAGGACTATATCACATAGGAATGATATGACCCACTCTATTTGTGTCAATTGTTATTATATGCTTGGACATATCAAGGGATTGCAAAAAAATGTTTCAAGATCTTGTCCGTTTTCTAATCAAGATCAAAAGTGGGAATGAGGATAGATATGATGACATGGGGATGAAAATGTGGTGGATGGGAACAATACAAAGGCATGATGTGGATGATTGGCTAATGGTTGCAAATGTTGGATGGAATGAGTGGGTAGAAGAAGCTTACTTGGGGCAGGTGTAGGGTACACAAAGGTAGTTGATTTATGAATGACACTTGCAAGTGATTTTTCATTCATGGTATTTTCCCAAGGTACCACAAGAATGGTCTTTTGCTAATAGACATCTTTTTTTGTAACTTACTATTTTTTTCTAAATTCTATTAGGATTTCTAGATTTTGGGTTTCAAGGATCTATTTCCATGGTAAGCTAATTGTGTCCATTTTTTAATATCTAATTTATATGGACCATGTTACTAGTGGTACAACAGGTGGATGTCGTTATGGGATTCATTGATTGCTAAGTTTTCTTCTCTAGGGTGTTGTTAATGAAAATATCACAAAGGATATCTTGGATGAGGGATATATGGTGTCTATTAAAAAGTTTGGATGTAAGGGATGTGGTGATGGAATGGGTTGGGTAAAATGGGTGGGTGGAAGGATAAAATTGTGGAGGAATTATTAAATTTCATGGGGCCAAGGGGAATTAGGACAAAAAATTGCACATACTATGCTACATTAGAAGATTTGATCTTTGGGTAGATTTGATGGTGGCTTTTGGATTTTTGAATTTTTCAACTTGTTGGTTTATGGGATTTTGGATTTTGGTATTTTTAGATGTCGGGACTTTAAATTTTGGATTAGTTATTTTCATTGCTAAATTTTGGGACCCAAATGGATTTTTGTGTTCCAACTTGTTGGATTTTTACTTGGATATTTGGATTGCATAGATTTGGGATTGCCATATTTTGGAGTACAAGTGAATTTCAAATTTTTGGGCTTTTGGGATAGTGGACCATTGAATTATGACTTTAATTTTATGGATTTTTCCCATAGTGTCTTTAGTTTTTTAAGACTAGATTTTGGGACCCAAATGAACTTTGGATTCTAAGACCTGTGGATGTTATTTTTTTTTTTTCATTTTTGAATGGTGAGTTTAGGCCTTTGGATTGCTTATTATTTAATATTTTTGGATGTAAAGGTTTTATAATTTGGATGGAGTTTTTAATATACACGAACGTAGCCAAGTAATTTTGAAGCTTGTCTTATGATCCCTTGAATAAATATTATCATGGAGTCCCATGAAGTTGATTATACCTTTATCATTGTGACATAAGTTGTGATTAAGGTCAAAGGTGATGGATTTAGGAAGTAGATGGTTAGTGTTGGTGGTAGCAATATATTTTTATGAATGATTAGGTGGCTTTTTTGATGTTGGGAGAAATTACTCTATTGCTCATGGGAGTATCATTAACATCCTTGTTATTCCCTATTCTACTCACCAAGATACTTGTGTTTGATGCCCTAGAGTTCATAGTTTTCATAAACATGAAGGTGTTTAAGGGTTCCTTGTTCATGAAATCCTAATACTTTTCCTTAATAGTTCACGTTTCTAAAAATTTGATCTCAATTCCCAATATATGTTACTTTGAAAACAAGAGATGAATCAATCATTATATAGGTGGGAGCTATTGGGATTTTCAAATTTCAATTTTTTTAGAAGACCAAGCTAAATGATGATAGTTGGGTCTAATGGGTAGGATATTTCATCTAGGATCGTAATGATGGAGGATTGATATGATTCTTGTGCTTAGTTAGGATTGATGGCCCAATCAATGTGGGTGTTCTAACCTTGAGTTGGTTGTAACAAGTTTGATCATGTGTTAGATAAGGGTCCTAATGTATCACTAATTGTTCACCTCATGATGTGGGTTCCTTTCCCTTTTAAGCTTGACATTTTCTTAATGAATTAGATCTTGGAGGTAGTTCCTCAACTTCAAGATTTAAAGGGTTCTTTTTATTTTATTTTATGAGGCTCATGTACCCTATATGTTATGGGTAGCATGAAAGGGATACATTTCCTTCATTTGGCTTCTTGCATCAATTAAGTTGTAAAGATGGAAATGCTAAGGGGATTTTGGGTGACCTCAACATGTTTGTGCTTGCTAGGGGTTGGACATAATTCCTCAAAGTGATGTTTTTGATAGTGATTCATTTCTTATAGCCTTTGGATAACATCCTTCATAGCTAATTTGGGATGATTAGAGTGATTGGATTGATTGGAATTTTTATTAGGCTTTGAAGGTTTGGGTGATGGAGAGCTTACATAGGATGATAAGGCTTTCAATTTCTTGTTCGAGGTTTGGAGTTGGTCAAGGACATCTTGGTTTGGGATTTAGTTTTGGTACAAAGGGTTGTCTTGTGATAGAATTGTTTCTTCTTCGTTAGGATTAACACATGGGAACCATTTGAATTAGAAACTCCATTGGTTTATGGGTTAGGATCTACATGGATTGATGGACTAGGGTTCATATGGTTGGGTAAATTTTTTGAGATATTAGGATTAGTATGGGGAGTTTGATGATTTGATAATTTAGAATCTATATGGGCTATAAGGGATATTTGGATGGATGAGGATTTTTATGTTTTTATGGGTGATTGATTTTTTATGGATTGATAGAATGTTGGATGGATTAGGATTTAGAGGGGTTGATGAATAGTTTGATGTATATGATCCATATGGGTTGATGTATTAAGATTAATATGGTTGGGGTGATATTTTGATGGGTGATTTTACAGATGAGAAGTTAGAGGGATTGATGGGGGATTTATATGGGTGGGTGGTTTAGGATTAGGATTATCCATGCACATGGATTTTTATTTGGAAGGTTTACCATACATAAGTGTTTAAGGTTATAATTTGGGGAAGCTTGGTTCCTATTAATATACGGTACCTAAGCATTGCATCTTTGTTTTGAAGTAGGAAACCATATAGTAGGGTGTAAACTTGTTTAGTGTTGAGTGAACCATTGGAGTTATTAGGATATTTTTCAAATATCTAATCATTAGGATATTCATCTTAATCTACAAGGATCTCATCATCATCATTGTCAAAAGAATTTTTAGATTGTTTAAAAAGGTGGTTCATTACTTCATGGTTTGATTGGGTTAAGATTTGAAAATTATTGACTCAAGCTTTTACATAGTTTTGACACAAACAAGAAGACAATCACGAAACAAGAACACCCTAGTTATTCAACTAGGGTATTTGGTTATGTAGGATCATAAATATACTTGGATCTAGTCATGAATAATATGACCTATTGATATCAATTAACTAACAAATTTTGATCCTCAAGAGCACTCTAAGGAATAAGATGAGAAAATATGTAGCCTACTATCTTGTTTCTAGAAGTATGGTGTGAGTAAATTCCTCATTAAAAGTACTTATTGATGCACTACAAGTACCACATGATTAAAAATTTAGTTACACTAGGTTTGCACAAGGTTCAATAATGATGTCCTATGTATACTTGAAGGTATGTAAGGCCCGATTCCATAAAATTAGGGAGCTTGTGTAAGGTGTGTGTTTGAGGTCAAATCCCTTCTCACCTCACTCTATCCTCTTGGTGTTGAGTTGCAACAAAATGACAATTTCTACCTTGAGGCTATGCCTCAAATTTATATAACTCATCAAAACACTAGTTTCAATCCAACACAATGAATAAATCCAAGTTAATGTTTCAACCCAAGACAAAGGTAAAAAATAGAAATTATGGTTGTTTTTAATTTCCAAGATCATAAAATTTTAGGAGGGAAGAGTATACACACCCAACCTTCGACATATGCAAGTGAAATAAACCACTTTTAATATTCAAGGTCACCTTAAGGTGCTAGAAGAGAGAATGCATGGATTCAGCCACAAATACATGCCACACAAAAGAGGAAAAAAGCAAATAAGAGTAAGAAGTGCACACAATTAATTTTCTTAAAAAATGAAATGTGAAGCTACTCTAGTTAGAAAGTTGGTCTTGGACAAGCAAACCCTACAAGAATGTGTTAGTATTTTGATCATTTTTTATTTTCAATAATCATTCTTATAGGAAAAATAGAGTCTATACAATATAAAACAAGCTAAAATAATATATAAACATAAATCAAGATGACATTGTTAGTCCAAAATAAAGGTAAACTGTGAAATGACACATGCATTAAAATATAGACACTCCTGAATAGAGCGCAAATGCAAAATTAAGAAATTTTAATGCTAGAACATCTAGATGATTAAGTAGATGACATAGAGGCTAAAAGTAAGATATACACTATGAACCAGAGCATAGATGTCAAAATACTTTCAACACAAAAAATCAACAAGAAAAGACAAAAAACAAGTAAACCTTCAAAATAGAGAGTTACCTTTAATGTTTACTACTAATGATGCTTGCAAAGGGGAAAAACCTACAAGAAACAATGTTAAATGATGAAAAGTAGGGTAAGGTTACATTGAGGTGAAATATTTGAAACAAGTCATGTAAACAATGAAATAGGTCCCATAGATGTTGATACACATGTATATATGCTAAAGCATAGAGTGCAAATGCTTGAACCTATAAAAGACCAAGTTTGACATAAATCACAATATAAAATCCCTTCAAATAAGGTAAAGGTTAATATTAAATGTCCTACAAGAATAAATTATGTGGACAAGATCAAAAAATGAGAGGTTAGGTGATCACATTTTGTAAACCAAAAGAGACCAAAAATGCGTTAAACAATGAAAAGGTTCCCTACAAGAAAACTTATTAACACAAAAAATATGGTAACTCCTAGAAGAGGGAAGGACCTACACAAAAATTGAGTTAGTGACCCAACAATTTGAGAACAAATATGTCAAAATACGTGGAAAACATGTGAAAACAAAGCATAGATGCTTTGAACCATGGCACATATGCTTCACCTTAAAAACACACATAGTTATGTAGTGACATTGAGAGGTTTGATGGAGATGTTGAAGTTGTAATAAAAAATATCAAACACATAGTGGGGATTCCAAAATCATAATCATGCCCAAAAATGTGAAGAACCTACAAAAAGACACTTCTAACTACCCCAAAATGAAAATTAGTGACAATCACTCAATTCAAACACCAACATATACCTCCATTCAAATCATAAATAAAAACATAAAATATAAATAATGAAAAACTCAAGTAATGATTATACCTTCCATTGTTGTGTGAGATTGCTTCAAGATGGTTGATAGATGGTTGCAATGATTGTACCTAGGTTGCTTCTTGCCTAGAAGTTTCTCAAATAGAAAACATGTACTTATGATTAATTATTTTTTCTTATTATTATGCTTTGGAGGAGGCTTGTAAAATATACTTCCATCCATGAGGATGGAGGTTGAGGATTTATTTGGTATATTAAGGATGGAGCTTCACTTATTGGTTGCGCAAGCTCTCAATGTGACAAGCCAAGGGAGATGGTGAGTTGAAGATGACAATTGATAGTTCTTGCACATGTGTGAGAATGGAGAGTGGAGATTCATTTTAAATCTAGGATTCATGGTGAGGATTCACACATGTGGAAGAAGATAGGAGGGCGAGGGTGATAAGTGGAAGACTCACACATGTAAGAGAATGTGGGAATGCAGGTAGAAATGACAAGTGGGAGATATCACACAAGTGAGATAATGTCTAGGGATTTATGTGATAATGATAAGTGGAAGGCCTCCCACATGTGTGGAAATGTGAGAATTTGTATGACAATGACAAGTGGAAGATATCACATATGTGTGCGAATGGAGGGTGTAGATGTTCTTGGGATAATGGAGGATGAAGATTAAAAGATGAGAAATTGATTTAACTAATTAAATAAATTTAGAGACTAGAGGAATGGATTGTGTTAATTAATTAAACAAACAAGGTTCATTTAATTAATTAATCAAAAGAAAAGTTATGCTAGGTTAAGTCAATTTAATTCAGCTAGTAATAGGAATTCATTAAATATGATTTAATTAATTGACGAAGGAGGCTAACTTAACTAATTAAATAAATAGAGTGTATTCAATAATATAGCTAATCTCATTAAAGGAAATTGGGAAAACTTGTTTAACCAAAAGAAAATTAGTAAGCTCTCTTCTCAATAAGAGACAAATAAAAGAGAAAAAAACTATAGTGGACTTGTGATAGAAATTTTTTAGGGATAATAAGTGTGCTAATAGAGAGAAAATACTAATGATTATTAAGAACAAGGTTGAAGAAGAGGAAGAAGTAGCTACAAAAGAACAAAATGTGGAACTTGAGCATGATAATTCAAAGGAAAAAGAAAGTGTTACTATCTCACTACATGCATTGAATGGTATAGGCACACAACACACACTCAAAGTGATTGATTATATCAAAAAGAAGAGGAGATAGTGTTGGTTGATATAGATAGTAAAAATGAGTTTATTGCTAAAATATTGACTAATGAGCTCAATTATTTTGGGTATCCCAACTCTAACTTTCTTAGACCATATGTTTACCATTATTGATAGTAGAATGGATGTGGAGAGGTGGCAGGTACCTATTTCATGGAGAAAATTAGCTAGTTATCTCATTTAATTGAGTAGTTATTTATGAGTTAGCCATGTTGATTGATAAGTTAACTATGTTGATTGATGAGTTAACTATGTTGATTGATGAGTTGATTTATGTTGATTATTTAGTTAATTATGGTATGCAAATCATGATTTTGATTAAATTATTTGTAGATAATATATTATTTGGATTTATATTAATATTTAAATATGTGTGGAAAATAATTTATTTAAATTAATTAAATAATAAAGATTATTTAATGTATTTGAATTTAAGAAAATGGATTAATTAAGGCAAGATGGATTATTTTAATGAGAAGATGAGTGATTGCGTTGTTAGTTATTGAGATGGGGTGGTGGTATGAAGACGAGCATATGTGAGATTTCAATTTCTACAATTTGAAAATTGAAAGACAATTTGAAAATTGAAAGACAATTTGAAAATTGAAAGACAATTTCAATCAAGAAAATGATCAATGATTCTAAATACACAAATGAACAAGACATTGTAAAGTAAATGTGTCTAATTCATTCATTTTTATGATGGCTTAGACCTTTTTTGATATATTGTATACTCAATTCCATTAACTGGCTTTATGACTCACATACATTGACCTCCAAAATTGTTGTCTACCCTTAATTAGATGTATAGAAACTTGAACTTTGATTGGTTTCCTCTATATTTATTTGGAATTTTATATCTAAAGGAAGTTACCCTTAATCAAATATGTGGAGGCCTGAACTTGGATCTCCGCCATATCTATTTGGCATTAATAGTTACATCCAACCCTTTGAATTAAAGTGAGTGCCCATTTTCAAATACCTTGATTTTGACCCTTAATTAAGAACCCATATTTCAAGAATGAATAACCTAATCATGAATTCCACTCACAAATTCTGGCCATAAAGACACTGTAAAAAGGGTGTGTTTAAATTAATAAGTGACAAAATCTTCTTAAAGCCCCAAAAAAATTGAAATGAAAGAACATAAAAGCAAGTAAAGCATCTTTCATAAAAAGCACTGAATAATGGAGTTAACAAATGTACCATTCTGCCATCAATGGTGTGCTTCTCCTGAACAACTCTGTCTGCAACTGCCGAGTCCAAATAAAATACAAACCCAAATCCCCTGGACCGACCAGTGTTTCTGTCCCTCATGATCATGGCCTCCACAACATCTCCATAGCTCTCAAAGTGCTTCTTCATCCTCTCCTCTGTAGTCTCCCATGAAATTCCACCAACAAACACTTTTCCCTGCTCTGAATCCATTCCAAGCAACCAAGACAAACCCAGATGGATTTTTGTCTAGTGATAATAACCCAGATGGTTTTTTGTCTTGTGATAATAACCCAGATGGGATTTTGTTGTAATGGAGTTGGCAGAACAATATCAGAAGAATTTCCCAAGTCCTACACCTTATAAAATGTCAGATTCTTTACAATTGTAGGACAGAGAAGCTTTGTTTGAAGACCCCAAGAGATCAATCTTATTGCCAGAATTTGCTCAAAATGCAATTCCGTTATGGTGAGTGCAAGTGAACGGTTACAGTAGCAGTATGGCTGAAAGCAGCCGGCCGTTTTGTAAATGAGTTTTTTAACTGTAAATGGTAGGTCTGCTCTTTCATTTGTAACCTTACACCTACTATATTAGCAATTTGATTGACTTATTAGGGATTCAAATCCTTTGAAAAGCTCTCAGAACCAGACATATTGAGCCTGTGGAGCCTGCTGAGGTATAAGTCATAAAAGAAATACTTTTACTTTTTAGAGGAAGATTACAAGTGAGACACTTAAACAAATTATTGGTTTGGTTGGTAAGAAGATTACATTTGGAAGGTTGTTAAGACTCGCCTTCCTCTAATGAATGTTTGTTATTTATCCTACCTCTCTTATGGGACGAACTTTTTAAGCTATGTGGGAGTATCATTGTGTTAATTAATGATACGCGATATTAATGTGAAGTTATTTATATAATTATAGAGGAGAAAAGTGTATATCTATAATTGTGGCAATGATTTTAATTTACGGTTTTAGTATATTCTTTAGTTCTTTTGGTGCATTAATTGACCCCATAATTCGTATAAGATTTTGTATGTCACATATCTTTATTAAAAATTCATATGTTGGACTATATCATACCTATAATTTTGTTCCCTCGGCAAAATCACATGTGCGATCTAGTATCCCTTTTCCAAATTTAAAATTATTTGTGTTTCAAGGTTGATAATCTTGGGCATGACCATTGATCATTACTGAGGAGGCTAAAAAGTTTGAATTGTGTGTCTAGAGAATGTATTTAAAGGAATCATCCTTGGATCATTCTAACAAATTTTAAGTGCATTTTCATTAGAACAATGCACTTGCATATATGTCACTAACACTTTGTAAGTCTAGTGCATTAACTAATCTATCAACATTAGCATCCAACTCCACTATCACACTTTGTTTATTATCTTAAACTTAGTCTCAAGGGAAAACTAAGGCACAAGGAAGTCTCAAATTTCAACCATTAGATAGAAAACCCTATGGTACTTCTTAGAACCACCAAATGTTTCCTCACCTTTGAGATCATTATGCAAATAAATTATGTAAGTGTCAAATACTTAGGAAAAAATCACAAAACAATGGCCAAATGAATCCCAAGGACATGATTGTTGTTGCAATTGTGTCCCAAACACTCAACTCTAATTGCGATCATATTTTCTCTCTAATTCAAAATCTAGGTCCAAATCTCAAGTACCAATCTTTTGTCATAGCACTACATCGCTCAAAGTTCACATTGGGTTAATTTCAAGGTATGCAACCCTAACTTATTTATATTTTAGCACATGCTCAATTACCATCTTAGTTCACTTAAGTCAATGGATTTGCATACTCAAATCCTATATCTAGAGTCACTTAGAGTTAATTAATACATTCACTTATTTAACACATAGATATATTGAAGGATCACTTTATTTCCCTTCATTCTGGTGAACTTGCAACTTTCCCTCCTAGCCTTTAGGGCTAGTTTTTTATTTTTTCTAGGTTTTAAATCTATGTTATCTAATGTTTACCATTACTCTTCAAATTTATTTCTTCATTGTGCTCTTAATGCTTCACCTAAGGTTTGGCTCTTTGTTGATTGTCACCTTTAAGATCCCCCCATTGTTTGTGCTTCATAATTAACTATTTGATCATGGATTATATTGAACCCTTATCTTTTGCTTCTATTCTTGTGTACCTCAATGATCTTAAGTTGTTTTTCTATGTTTTTGCATCAAATCCCTTGATAAGTTGAAGATGTCAAATATTTTTATCAAAAGGAGGGTGCTCCATATTTTAGGGATACATTAGTGAACACGTCACTAAAGATTTTCTACAACTTGTTTCCACTTCTCCTTTTATGTAGGAGGATTTACTTCATTTTTATGAGATACATGATAGTTATACACTTAGAGATCACGACACTTATTTTTAACTATTTATGATTACCTAATACCGACCTTTGTTGATAAATCTAGACCAATCATAACTTATGTGATTATGTTATACTTCATAATATCCTGCATGTATCTTGTGATCATCTTCCTCTTCCATATATGGATTGTCCTATGTGCACACATATTGATTTGTTGTGTTTGATGACCCTAGTGATGTGAGATTAACTATACACATATTTAACCTTCACACTTACATGATGATATCCTTCATGTAGATCATGGTAGTCTTTCCTATCTATCCTTTGGTTTATGCATAGTCTATTAAGTATGCATTAGGAGGAAGTTAGTGATATTTTCTTAAATGATGAGCATTCTTCATATGATTTTGATTACTACTTGTTTCATGATGATTCATGGTTGATGATATTTCTAATGTGCATACTTTTAGAGCACCAATCATAGAGGGATATAGTGGGAGTTGTAAATCCCATAATCTTTACCATAGATAAACTCAACTAAAATGCATTTTTTTGAAACAATGCATCGCAGTAATAGTAATACATGTACACAATAGGTTATGTTGCCACATGTGACTCTAATTAATATGAAAAACACACAAAAGAAATGTGTCGATGAGTACGCAAGAACGGAAACAATAAAAATAATAAGAGGAAAGGATAGATGGAAAATAATACCATGCAATACCCTTTATGCAAAAATAAAATATAAGACAAAGTGAAGGTGCCAATAAATGTGGTGCCTAAAGGAGTTTCACCATAAAGCTAATGCATTTAATTAGAGTTCTAGATGGAAGGTTGAATGTTGACACCCTCCAAGGCCTATGAGAACTACATCTAAAACATTTAAATTAGCATGTAAATTTTTATTCTACCTAATCATCAAATAGAAAAATATTCATTCATCTATTCTAACCTTTCAATAAAATCATATATCAAGGAAATGATGTTTAATTTATATTTTACCTATACTAGCCTATTTTATAAAATAATGTATGATCATTTACATAATATAACCATTCTAAAATGAGAGCATGAGATAAGGAAGGAATGGATTAAATTATACTAATGGACTACATTTTGCATACATCAATTCCTTTCCAAATCATTTGAAGTATATTAAATAAGAAATGTTATTTGGTTTTCCTTTTCATTATTAAAACATAAGAATGATTCATTCAATTTTAAAAACATATGATTTTAAATATGGAGATAAGATGAAAGAGATATTTTTTCCAACATATAAGGAATTGAAAGGAAGCAAATGTGTGGGATGCAATTTCTAAGCTAATCTATGAGAGGAGGTATCTGAAAATAATTAAATATTATATAGAAATAAATGGCACCAAAATTATACAATCATTAAATAGTGATATATGTGGGGGAAAATATTTTAAGAGAAAAACCCACACATCAAAAAATGTAACAAATTTATTACAATTATAACACATATAAACACAACTTTATGAAAATCCCCTTATAGGAGAATTTCCAGTTCATCAAGTTCTAGAGTAATTCTAGCAATGTAATGATACCTACAAATTCACTACTCATAATCCAACCCAAGCACCCAATATAGAGATAAATGATATGTAGGAAACCATCAAATTGTTTTGGAAAATCATGTACTGACATGTAAGAGGCAAAGAGAGCACGCTCTGCAACTTTCAAATTTTGAAGATTTTTGTGGTTTTGGTTAAGGCTGGCTAGTGGGAGGCCTAGCAAGCTCCCCCATCCACTATGGATGCTTTTGTGATAGTAAAAGGACTAAAGGTTTCTTTTGTGGAATTGAGAGAAGTTGAGGAGAGGCGCCTACCCCTAGAGTGAATTGAGGTTTGTGCCTTTGGGGTTAAGGCTATAGTAGATAGATGGTGCGAAAGAGAATAGGGCCTCATTGTCCTTTGAGGCCTTTTCTCAAGATGTTGAAAGTCTCATATTTCCCCTCCCTTAGGTCTAGACTCATTTTTCTCAGAGGAAGATCCAATATCCTATGTGGATAAGTTGGTTGGCGGTAGAACTCCAAATATGGTGAAACCTAGGGTTTTTAATCCTTCAGAGGTTTCTTTTTCAGCGGAAGGTCTTGAGATTGTTGTTCCTGACAATATTATGAATGAGATGATTGTTGGTCTTCAGATCTCTCTTGTAGGTAAGTTTCTTTCTTATAGACCTAGCATAGATCAAGTAAGGAAATGGGTAGAAAATGTTTGGAAACTAAAAGGGAGTGTCAACATAAGTGCAATGGTAAGCAATTTATTTCTGTTTAGTTTCATGACTCATGAAGATTTGATAAAGGTGCTAACTAGGGGATTGTGGGCATATGATAATAATTTCAAGAATTTCTTATCCTTATACAAATAGAAGCCTAGTTTTTGATCCTTCAACGGATCTTGGTTCCATGGCCCCTACTTGGATAAGGCTACTAGGGATCCCATTGGATTTCTAGAATCATAAAATCTTCCAACGTATAGCCAACTCTTTTGGTCATTTATTAGCGAGAGATAAAGTAACACAACAGAAGTCTAGACAAGTGTTTGCCAGGATTTGTGTCAATGTTTTTGTAAATAAGGTATTACTCTTTGTTATCTCCCTAAGATCGAGGTTTTTGGTATGGAATCAAATAATAGAATATGAAAATGTTGGTATTTTTTTCCATATATGTAGGAAGTTTTGTCACCTAAGTGATTCCTGTAAGAAATTGTTACCAAACAAAAATAAATTGATATTTTCTCAACAAAATCATAATGCGATTGTTGATCCCTTAGCCATTGAAAAAGTTAGTTCTAACAATGGGGACAAGGGGAAGGAAAACCTGCAATACACTCAACAAAGGAAGGAAAGAGAGGAACCAAAGGTAGGAGAGGTGAAGGGTTTAAATGAGAATAAATAAAAAGATTCATCAAACAATTCTCTCAAGTGGAATTTGTTTTACCTAAGGAAGGTAAAATGTCTAAAAGTGGTGTCTAGAATGGTGAAATTGATTCTACAAAAAATAATCAAAAGATTGATCCCAAGGATTCTGATCCAGTTAAAGGAAATATACGCAAGGATAGTATGTTAATTTATTCCCATCCAAGTAATGGGGGTCTTGAAGAGGGAGAAATTGACACAAACCTAAATGAAGCTCAAAGAGTGAAAGAGGATAGTATAATTAAATCAAAGGTTTAGGACTGTTTTAGCTTTCTTGGGGATCACAAGAAAGTTATGCAAGATTCCCTTACTTTGTTGGGGTTTGGAGGTAATAATTCTCCAACTCCTCCTATGAAGTCCTTTGAAGGAGAGTTGGATGAGGTTTGGACTCAAGTTAATGGGAAGCTAAAAAAGAAAAGAAAAAGTAGATGTTAGAGGAGAACAAAAAGTAAGGGAGACATTCCTAGAGGGAAGCTAGGGCTCAAAAAGTAGCTTGTGATGTGGCTTCAAGTAAAAAGAAAAACATTGGATTAGCTTTTGGGGAAAAAGAAAAGAAATAAAGATATTGGGGGCTTGGCCTTCACTTGTCAGTGTCAGAGTGATGCACCATCTTATGCATCTACTTGAAAGGAGGGGAAATAACCCCTAGCTTGTTTCTAAGACACTCGAATGTATCTTTTGGAAGATACTTTGTGAAAATGTCTGTTATTTGATCCTTTGTAGGCACATACTCCAACTTTACTTCATTCTTAGAAACTTTCTCTCTTAGAAAGTGATATTGGATAGAGATATGCTTTGTTCTTGAATGCATTATCATATTTTTTGAAATGTTGATAGGACTTGTATTATCACACAAGATATAGATAGGTTCATCATATGATACTCTGATATATTTTAATTTCTACTTCATCCACAATGCTTGTGTGCAACAAGATGTTGCAGCAATATATTCTGCCTCTACAATAGATAATGACACTGAATCCTGCTTCTTACTTAACCAAGAAAATAATCTATTTCCAAGGAAGAAAGAACCTCCACTTGTAATTCTTCTATCATCTGCACAACCTACCCAATTTGCATCTGTATAAGCACTCAAACAGAAGTTAGTATCTTTAGAATACCATAGACCATAGTCAATATTGATCTTCAAATATCTGAATATCCTTTTGATTGCTACTACATGTGATTCTCTAGGAACTTCTTACAATCTTGCCACAAGACATACTACATGCGTGATATCCCATTTAGTTGCAATTAGATATATTAGTCCACCAATAATGGATCTATAATTGGTCTGATCTATCTTAGGAGATTCATCATTTTTTCTCAATTTACAACCAATAACCATGGGAGTACATACCAGATTAGAGTCCTCGATTTCAAACTTCTTTAACATATTTTGGTTATGTAATGAATATACCTTTTTCTGATTGACTGATTTGCAGTCCAACGAAGAAATTCATTTCCCCAAACATTAACACTTTAAACTCATTTTGCATCTCCTCTGCAAAATTTTTACACATTTCCTCATTTCCTCCAAAGATTATGTCATCGACATACAAAATCACAATCAAAATTTGATCTCTCTCAACTTTGAAGTAAAGGTTACTATCTATAGTACCCTTTTTGAATCCCTAATGCAATACTTGTACTTGTCCAATCTTGCATACTAGGTTCTAGGAGCTTGTTTGAGCCCAATTATTCCTTTTTCAACCTACATACCATATCAATATCTTCTAAAAACTGAAAAACTTCTAGTTGTTCAATGTATACCTCTTCTTCTAGCTCATCACTAAAAAATGCAAACTTTACATGCATCTAATATACCTTGAACTCTTTATGTGCTGCAAAAGCCAAAAACATCCTAATAGCCTCCATTCTTGCTATAGGAGCAAAAGTCTCTTTAAAATATATTCCTTCTACTTGTGAGTATCCTTTACACAGAAGCCTAGCCTTGTTTCTGATAACTTCTCCATTCTCATTCAACTTGTTCCTGAAACTCAATTTAGTTACTATCACATTCTTGTTTGTTGATCTTGGGACTAGTTCCCATGTTTGATTCTTCTCAATCTGCCTCAATTATTATCCTATAGCTTTGATCCAATTTTCATCCTTGCAAGCTATAGTAACTATTTTAGGTTCTACTTCAGAAAGTAAATAAACTTTTACCTATTCATTTTTCACAATAGCTTTTCTTCTTGTCAACACATCTTTGCTTTTGTATCCAATTATTTGATCCTTAGAATGATTCTTCTACACATACTTAGGAGTCTTAGGATTGTTTTCCAAGGCTTCTTCCTCTCCCACTAGCATCTCCTTTTCTTTCTCTTCTTCTTTTTCTTCTTCTCTGCAAGGGGGTTCATCAGATTCATATCATTTTATCAACACTGAGCTCTAATGTGATTCTTCATCCAATTTGACACTTGCACTTTTAACTATCTTCTTTAGCCTTTTATTGTAGCACCTGTATGCCTTGCTCTTTATGGAATACCCACGAAAGATTCCTCCATCTCATCTTGCATCAAACTTTCCTAAGTTCTCTTCAACTCTCCTGATATAGCATTTCCTTCCAACTACTAAAATAATTCACACCAGGAGTTTTTCCATACCATAGCTCGTAGGGGGTCTTTGAACTATTCACTCTTGCTTGTCCTTTGTTGAGAATGTAGACAACGGTATGAATTGCTTCTCTGCAGTAGACATACAGTAGATTTTATTCCTTCAACATGGTTCTTGTTGCTTCATGAACTATCCTATTCTTCCTCTCCACAATTTCATTCTATTGTGGAGTGCTAGGAGCTAATAAATTCCTTTTTATCCCATGATCTTCATAAAAACTATTAAACTCATTTGAGGTGAACTCGCCACCTCTATCAGACCTTAAACACTTGATTTTTCAGATCCATTTTATTCTCAACCATAGATTTAAATGCTTTATTAAACTCATTTGAGGTGAGCTCGCCACCTCTATCAGACCTTAAACACTTGATTTTTCAAATCCATTTTATTCTCAACCATAGATTTAAATGCTTTAAACTTATCTAGAACTTCTGATTTTTCTTTGAGAAAGGTCACCCAAGTCATTCTAGAGTAATCATCTATTAACAACAGAAAATACTTGTCACCTTGAGAGCTTCTTGTTCTGGTAGGTCCACATAGGTTTGTATGCACCAACTCCAAAGGTCCTGTAGTAGAGTATTCTTTAGTTTTGAACCTCTTATTTTTCTATTTTCCAACCTAATGCTCTTTGCAAATTGTATTGATAGCCTTTGTAATTCTTGGCATGTCTCTCATAGCATGAGTAGAGTTGATCTTCACTAGGCTATCAAAATTGATATGGCACATTCTTCTATGCCATAGCCAACTTCCATTGATTTTTTACGTAAGCACTCACCACTAGTACCTTTGAGCTGATAAATATTCCCTTATGTCCTCACTTCTTTAGCAACCAAAGCTTCAGAGCTTCTTTTTCTAATTTCACAACCATCATCTTGAAACACTAGATTGTATTCTTTGCTACACATTTTTCCTACACTAAGAAGATTATGTTGGAGACCCTTGACATAAAGAACATCATCTATCTTATGCTTTCCATCAAATCTAATTGAACCTTTTCCATAGATCTTAGTAGATGTGTCATCACCAAACTTATAAATACCACCATCATATCTCTCAAGTTTAACAAACTTACTCTTATCACCTATCATATGATTTGAGCATTTGTTGTCAATTATCTAGTAGTTTCTCTCCTCTCTTGCATGAAAGGAAGTCAACATAGTTTCTTCAATTCTGTGACCTATTTTCGGATCAATTTCCTTCACACATATTTTAGGGTTATTAGAATTTGTTCCAACATTCAAAACCATGAACAAGCACTCATCACTTCCATCATTTGGATAGTATGATTCCTCATCATCAGATGTACCATTGTCTTCTTTCGCATAATAAATCTTCTTGAAATATATATCTTTATTATCTTTATGCTTGTCATTTGAAACTTTTCCTAAACATTTTGAAGCATAATGACCTGTTTTACCATAATTGAAACACTTGAAGGGTAACTTACCTTTGTATTTTCCAGTGCCCTTTTTCAATCTTCTTACAAAATTTTCTTTCACTTCATCAAAAGATCATCTAGGGATTAGATTTATCAATCCTCTCTTTCTTGCTGAATTTAAAAGCAATTTCTTTCCTTGGAGCATCTTGTCAAACTCTCTTAATTCAAAAGTAGTTAATGCACCAAACAATTGATCTCTAGAATATTGATCCAAATTCTTTTCTTCCTCAATAGTAGAAACTTTAGCACTATAAGATTTAGGAAGGGTTCTCAATACCTTTTTCATAATTTCACTTTCCTCTAGTTTTCTACCAAGACCATTGATGGCATTGACAATTTCATCTACCCTCAACATGTAGCCTGCAATATCTTCATCTTCTGACATCCTTAGCATTTCAAATTTGGTTTTGAAATTCTACATCTTTTCTTGCTTGACCTTAGCATCTCCTTCATAAATTCTTTTCAAATTCTCCTAGACCTCTTTACTAGTTTTGTAACTTATCACCTTCACAAGTTTTGAATCAGAGAGCCCACTCAAAATAGAAATCCTTGCTTTTCCATTATTCTCATAATTCTTGATATCATCTTCACTTGTCGAAGGAATAGTAAGTATAGTATATCCATCTTCAATTGATTTCCACACTCCAAACCTTCAAGAGACAAGAAAGGCTTCCACCCTTGCTTTCTAGAAGGCATAATTTGTTCCATTGAACATAGGGACTTTGACACCATTCCTATGTGCCATCTGAATCTACCTCAAGTGGCTAAGCTTCTTCCAAGGAACCTTTGCTCTAATACAGATTGTTAGACACACATGACAACTAAGAATGGGATTGAATTAGTTGTGCATTAAAACCTTCATTAATCCTTATTAATCTTCAAACCCTTATTAAGCATTAACATGAATGTAAATAAATGAAACATCGACACATCAACAACCATACACAATAGAACACCAGATTTTACATGGAAAACCCAATAAGGGAGAAACCACGATGAGGATTAACTCACATATATGAATAACAACACCGATTATAAAAGGATCACTTCCCAAAGAACTCACTGTTCAAAAGAAAGAAAGGCTCATTCATGCAGGAGCATCCAGGGTGTGAGAAATATTATATCAACCAAAAACAGTAGTGTTGTTTCTTTTGGAATAAGGGCTAAATCAGCTAGAGTTTGCTAAGAAAGAGAATGAAGTTATATCTTGAAGATGTGCAGAAATTTGGGCTTTGAGCCTCGGGCTTACAAATTATCACATGCCAAAGAAGGAATGAAGAAAGAGTAAGTCATTTCGGATCAAGTTGGTTTGGTTTTGGACTTTGAGCTGGTGGCTTATTCTGTGATGTGAATGGGAAACATCGACACTCAGTGTTAAGGCTTACTTGATTGCAAGGGAATGTACGAGGCATGGCGAAACTCTGGTACCTGAAAAGAATAGAAGTTGGAAAGGATGAGTTCGAGCTTCGTGCCTCGGAGATAGGGCTTACGCCTTACTCCAAAGATGGTAAAAAATATGAGGGAGGAGCAAAATTCGACCCCCAATGATCTATGTTTCAGAGTTTGGTGAATTGGCTCATCGATGGGATATGGAGGTTTCAAAGAGACATTGTTTCATGTCTCTCCAACATGGCGATAATGGAAGGTGCTAGCAGCGGTGAATGGTTGTGAAGGATTCTTATCGGAGGGAGATGCATATATCGACAGGATGAATTGATGAAGTTCCTTTGACATTTTGATTTCACACCTCATCGAGGAGATAGACGTGTATCGACAAGACATCTTATGGAGTCTATTTGACACTTCAGTGATGTTAGACAAAGCTTTTTCAGCAAGACTTTGGGATATTGGTGTGAGTTTCTTCGAAGTATCTTTGACATGCCGATAAAGTGGAACCGGGTTAAGTGATGATGACAAAGGGAGATGATTTCATGACTGACAGGTGGTGACAAATGATTGAATGGGTGATGACATGAAGGCTCTTCATCGACGAGACATATGGGTATCGGTGTGATGGAACCTCTCTGTAGACACGAAAAATGTACTGATTGATCCTATACACTTGATCTTGATTTTACTAACACCACTTCATCCTGAATCATCTCTTTTGCTAATCATTTAATTAAATAATCTTTATTTGATTAAATTCATCACATTCCATCTCTTTAATTAAATAAATCAATTTTATTTAATTAGCTTCTAATGTCATCTCATTTAAATTAAAAAAAATAATCTTTATTTGATTTAATCTAACATCATCCCTCTCTAATTAAATAAATCAAACTTTATTTAAATTAAATCTAAAATCATTATTCTTCTCATTCTTGATTTATTTAAATCCTAAAATCTAAATCAGAGTGTTAAATCAGCTAAATTCTATCTTAATTAATCAAATCCTGATTAATGCTAATCTTAATCCATCAAATCCTCTAGCTTTTGCAACTTGCTCATGAAAATCATTTTAATTGATTTATTAAATCTCTATTTACTTTCAAAAAGGCATCAAAGAGGGAATATTCGTCAAATTCAAAAAATCCGTCCAAAAGGGTTTGTACCCAACAAGGCATTAAAACCTCTTACATGTCCTTTGCCTTGAGCCAAGTGGCATTAACTTCATTTTCTTCTCCCTCCAACTTGTCATTTCATCAATTTTGAAATTCCACCTAATTGCATTTAATTGCATAATGACCAAAATGTGCTCCACCTTTGTCCACTCACATGTTGACAAGTGGCTTTTTGCTATTGGTTGATCTTTTGTCCCACATTCATCCATTTTTCCTCATCCTCCACCTTTCTCATCTATAAATAAGAGGCTCTCATTTGGATTTTGGATCCACAACTTCATGCAACATTATTATCTTCAAGTTTTTGAGCAATTTTCATCTGTCTTTATCCACTTTCATCCATTTTTATCATTTCATAGCTAGGTTATGGAAAAATTGCACCAAGGAGCATCAAATCTTCACCATTGATCATCAAACTTGCAAGGGATTGGGAAAGGGCCATTTTCCACATCAAAATGGCACCAATTCCCCAATGGGATTGAGAGTTTGTTTATTTTGAGCAAGATTAGATAGTTTTATTTATGTTCTTCATTTATTTCTTGTTCTTGATATCTCAAATGAATTTCATGGGGAATGATGATTTAACTTGCATATGGGACTAATTGTGTGCTTTTTCTTTGTGTTTGTGCAGGTCTAGGATCACCATTCACATTTTGGCGCTAGAAGGAGGGCGAATGAAGAATCTAACACATTTTTTTTGAGAAATTTCATTATTTTTTGAAGTTTTTGTGTCTACAGGAAAACAAAACTGTTGAAAGAGAAAATGTGCCGCTATCAATCTAGGGTTCTATTTAGCAACACTGACAAACTCCAAACTATGACATCATGTTCTTCTCGCTAGTAAATTTGAATTCCAAACCATGACGCTTTTCCATTTTTCTGTCATCAGTGAGGCCAAACTCCAAACTCTGCTATTGGTCAAAACAATGCCACAATCACACTCACTGGGTTCTCCACAGTCCACTACTATCAGTCCCAGTGGTGCTATACAGCGACATTGACTTTAAACTACACTGCCATCACAGATTGTGTTGCTGGAGTTGGGTAAAAGACATTTTTCAAATTAATTTCAACATGTGCTTCTTCATTTTGATTGCTTTTGACTCCTAACTGGTTTTTGGCCTTTGTTTTTGTAGTATTAACCAGTTTTTGTAGGTTGGCTTGATCAAAAGTGAAGGGAGGAAACAAAGACAAAGACTTCTCTATGGCATCATCATTTTATTGTATCAAGTGTTTTTAAACACTTTGGGGAGAAATTATAATCCCTTTTCTAAGGACTTTGTCATCTTCATGCTTTTTAGGACTCAATAATTTTCGTTTGGGCTTAAAAATAACAAAAGAAAGGGATTAAAAATAACCTTACACAACTTACTAGATTTTGTTTTGGACTTAACAATTGAACAAATAAATCTCACTCTTCAAAGTTGGTGCTTAAAAAGAACTCATATTCTTGCTTTTGAAGGATTAAAATGAACATGTGCCTTTTATGTTTTGTAATCCCTTATCCAAAGTAATATCATTTAAAAGATGTATGCACTTCTCTCGTGCCTCACGACGATCTTGAGAATTAAAAGGATTTTTGTGATATTAAGTTGTATAAGTGATTGCCTCCACACTTCAATTTGGATTCTTAAAATTGAACAAAGTTTTTGAGTGTGAGTTAGGTATATTGTGTGTGTTCTCTCTTTGTTTCTAAAACAAGGATCAATCGAACTACAAATATGCTTGCTCAATTTTGTTTATCCTTAGAGGGCCTGCCTGGTGGGAAAAAGTAATCACCCCAGG
This sequence comes from Sequoia sempervirens, assembly GCA_007258455.2. Taxonomy (NCBI): domain Eukaryota; kingdom Viridiplantae; phylum Streptophyta; class Pinopsida; order Cupressales; family Cupressaceae; genus Sequoia; species Sequoia sempervirens. The sequence goes on along the minus strand of VDFB02353493.1, from coordinate 83,677,167 downwards.
GAACAACCCAATCGGGAACACGCTAAAGCCAAGCAACTTCCGCCTGGTATATAAGTGTGGGTACTTGAGGAAAGTTCAAGTATCATGAGGATTGTTCTAAAAAGAAAGGCAACAATGGTCTCTTTCTGTATGGATGATCCCCCACAAATGAAATTCCTGTACTAGAACCTTTTGTTTAGAGGCCCAAATCCTTATCTATTTGTTGGTGCAAGAGGTTGGACCTCTGAAGCCACCCCACATTTTTGCAGTTCTTGGTAGAGATGAAAAGTATTCCATGGGAGTTTCATGGGTACTAAAGCTTGGATGAACTATAGAAGTGAGTGTCGTGGAGGGGAGTCAGTGTGGTCAAGATTTTAATCATCCACCAAGAATAAGCGCAGTTGGATTTATCCAAGTGGGGATTTAAAAAATATTGCCTCTTATCTATAGGATTGTGCATGTTCTTGGAATCAAAAAACACTTTGTTTGGATCTTAAACATTGGAAAACAAACATTCAACTATGAACATCAAATTTCAAACCCTTTAAAAGAAGCAAATACCTTTGACAGAATTCAAGTGTTATTGCTTGCCCTAGGGATTCTATCCTTAGAGGCTTCTAAGAATTTGAATTTACATCTTAATTTTCTCTCACTAAAGTCAACAATAGGGAACTTTTTCCTTAATTTCCTTAATTTCCACATAATGGACTTTGTGGGATGAGAAGAAATTGGGACATTAGACATTTAGTTTGATAACCTAATAAAGAATTTGTTTGTGGTAAAAAGAACTCATTGATCGAAGATAAGAAACAATTGGACCCCACACATGTGCTCTTTCAAATGATTTCCCAAACACTAGTAGAATTTGGCAAATAAATGACTACGTGACTAAAAATTTTAGTCATGTGACTAACACTAGTAGTATTTGGAAAATATATGACTAATTTGATCATTTATAAGTGACTAATTTGGTCATCGGGTAAAATCACAACTAAATGACTAAATAAATGACTAATATCAGACATAAAAATGACTAAATAAATAACTAAATAAATGTGCTCATTATTAAAATCTTGGCCATAGTTTTCATTTTAATAAACATACCCTAAAAGCTTCTTCAAGACCTTATTTTCAATCGTAGCCTGCCATAATTAATAATAAAATATTACAAATAAAATTACTAACAAATATTTTTTGTGGAATAAATATTTTGTTTTGTGGTGTCATCATATGAACACAAAAGTTTCTTCTACATTGATGAAAAACCACCAAATTATAAAAATTAACGAAAACCATAAGAGAACCTAAAAAACTAAAACCCAAAAACCTTGAAAAACAAAAAAAAAGCAAAATGAAGAGAAAAAATAAAAGATAAGAACAAGCAACCAAATAATCTAACAGGAAAAAGGACCAAATTATTTTTTATAAGCATAATTTTCGTTTTAATAAACATATTCTAAAACCTTCGTAAAGACCTTATTTTCAATGTAGCCCGCCAAAATGGAGCAGTGAGTCGAAACATTATTTTCAAGGTAGCCTGCCAAAATGGAGAAGTAAAGCACAACACTTGATTTTGGATTGCAACCTCTACCCATTTTTCTGCATCAGACACGATTTGTGTAGAATCTTGTGGTAAGTCACTTTCCATGGTTTCAGTTAATTTTACTTTTCAAATCTGTACGCGGTTAGGCCATATGATCCATTCTTTTTAATAATTTTACTAGCTGCTTGTTGACTAACAGTGATTATGTTCTTTTTTAGGCTAATTATGGAAAATCAGATCCATCTTGTGTTGCAGAAGTTAAGGATTTATATAGAGAACTTGGAATCAAGGTTTGTTTATTCTTTTCTTTTTTGTTATGAGATGTTAAAAGTGATCTTTTCTTTTCAAAATTTTCACTATCGAATTGCATAGTTCATAGGAGAACTTACTTTTATCTATAAAAATGATATTAAGGGACATGTATATTGAGTTGTCTATACAAATTTCAGATTTTGAACTCTTAAAATTAGCTTCCACTTTTTGAGGGGGCATGCAAATCACTTTTGGAGTTGAGTGTAAAAAATAGAGTAGCACGTAAAGAAAAAGGATGAACAATAATAAAGTCAAAAGTGACTCTTCTATCAACCATGTAGAGTACAATGAAAGGAGTGCAGGGATGGTAGGGGTTTAACATTTACAGTGTAGTGGAACAATAGTTCAGTTGTATAGTAGATGTCATCCTACTTTGTTTGAGAACTCTTACTGAATTCCCAAAAATAGGAGTTCCCAAATGATGCCAATAGATATTATAAATAGAAAACAAACAACAATATTTTCATATAAAAACAAGAGATGATTCATAGGCCCTATGAAAATCTCTAACTTTTTGGCTCCCCTTTGATACTTTTCTGCATACTTACATATTACATCTCCATGATTAATATGGACTGGAAGGGTTGAAAGGGAACATGCTAGTCTTTTCCATTTATTGGGCAATAAAGAGTTTGAAGTGACAGAAAGAATCAAATGTAGCTCTTTACTCTAGATGCTTTATTCTCATTCAGTTATTAATATATCCAGATATAAACCATGATGACTTAAATTAGAACTAGAAGAAATATCATGAAAACTACAAGAAGAGATCAATGATTAGATAAATCATGGAAATGAAACCAACTCCATAAGCCACAACAAACAAAATATGCAATGTAAATGAGAATACAGGCCTTCAAAGGAGTTGTCATGGATAAAGAATCATCCTCCGTTAGATCTCTTGTGAGAATGCTTGAAAGCTCTTCAGTTATCCACAATATCCACATGCTATGAGCTCTAATACAAAGATTGTGCATAGTTCTTCTCAGCTTATTCAATTTGGTTCTATTATTTTTATCCTATGATTCAAGCTTCAAACCAACCCCTCTCATTAGTATTTGTCTTCCAGAACTATCTAGAAGAGGGTAATCAAAATCAGTACTGGAATATCTGAAAGTTGAATATCCTTTCCCTCAAAGTGAAGCTTTGTTCTCGACAATCCAGAGCTGACACAAGCCAAGAACTAGTGGAAGGGAAGTTGAATGAAAACTGAGAGCAACTAAAAGCCTTCCTAAGAAAAGTGCCATTTCCACTATAACTAGTGGTTCTAGTGTCTCCTTGTTCATTTTTTCTGGCATATCCTCATTTTTCATTTCTTGATAGAGAGCTTCTGAAAGATGTGCAAGATGTTCTTCAATCTCAACAATCAATGTTGAGATAAAATGGAAGCATTGATCTTGCAAATAAGGTGCTAAATCATTTATCCTTGAAGGAGATTTATGTGCATGAAGAAAACTTAGGAGGTCTTCCAAAATATTCTTCGACCCCTCATCTATGGTATCTTTTATTTGACTAACCTCAGTTCCAAAATAAGCGTTAAGGCGACCAAACCAGTCTTCATCATTTGTCATGATAAATCTAAAACTCAACCCAGGTAAATTGACACTTTTTAGGTCCCCTCTCTTGACAAGCCAACCCTCACTAGTAGTTAATTTGTGCAAATGGGTTTCAAAATTTTTGTAACTTTCCAGAGATGTAACTGTGGCTTCAAGGCATTTACCAACCTTAGCTCTAGTTGACCTCCAACCTCATGCTCTTGTTTCAATTTAGTTTCTTCCCAACCCTACAAATCATAGACTAATAAATGGTAAGCCTTGAAATCATGGAACAAAAAACTACAAGAGACAGAGCAAGCATACAACATTAAAATTGTGGCTTGCAGCAGTAAAAGAAAAGAAGTAGTAGGAAGTTTGATATACAATCAGAAAAGGGCATTTTATGAGGCTGCCTTAAGGAAGCAAATTAAAAATTAAATAAAATCATGCTTCAAATTCCATTTAAATGTTTAGTTGTATAGTAGATGTCATCCTACTTTGTTTGAGAACTCATATTAAATTCCCAAAAATAGGAGTTCCCAAATGACGCCAATAGATATTATAAATAGAAAACCAACAACAATATTTTCATATAAAAACAACAAAAGCTGATTCATAGGCCCTATGAATTAAAATCTCTAACTTTTTGGCTCCCCTTTGATACTTTTCTGCATACTTACATATTACATCTCCATGATTAATATGGACTGGAAGGGTTGAAAGGGCACATGTTAGTCTTTTCCACTTATTGGGCAATAAAGAGTTTGAAGTGACTGGAAGAATCAAATGTAGCTCTTTATTCTAGATGCTTTATTCTCATTCGGTTATTAATATATCTAGATATAAACCATGATGACTTAAATCAGAACTAGAAAAATTCTCATGAAAACTACAAGAAGAGATCAGTGATTAGATAAATCATGGAAATGAAACCAACTCCATAAGCCACAACAAACAAAATATGCAATGTAAATGAGAATACAGGCCTTCAAAGGAGTTGTCATGGATAAAGAATCATCCTCCGTTAGATCTCTTGTGAGAATGCTTGAAAGCTCTTCAGTTATCCACAATATCCACATGCTATGAGCTCTAATACAAAGATTGTGCATAGTTCTTCTCAGCTTATTCAATTTGGTGCTATTATTTTTATCCTATGATTCAAGCTTCAAACCAACCCCTCTCATTAGTATTTGTCTTCCAGAACTATCTAGAAGAGGGTAATCAAAATCAGTACTGGAATATCTGAAAGTTGAATATCCTTTCCCTCAAAGTGAAGCTTTGTTCTCGACAATCCAGAGCTGACACAAGCCAAGAACTAGTGGAAGGGAAGTTGAATGAAAACTGAGAGCAACTAAAAGCCTTCCTAAGAAAAGTGCCATTTCCACTATAACTAGCGGTTCTAGTGTCTCCTTGTTCATTTTTTCTGGCATATCCTCATTTTTCATTTCTTGATAGAGAGCTTCTGAAAGATGTGCAAGATGTTCTTCAATCTCAACAATCAATGTTGAGATAAAATGGAAGCATTGATCTTGCAAATAAGGTGCTAAATCATTTATCCTTGAAGGAGATTTATGTGCATGAAGAAAACTTAGGAGGTCTTCCAAAATATTCTTCGACCCCTCATCTATGGTATCTTTTATTTGACTAACCTCAGTTCCAAAATAAGCGTTAAGGCGACCAAACCAGTCTTCATCATTTGTCATGATAAATCTAAAACTCAACCCAGGTAAATTGACACTTTTTAGGTCCCCTCTCTTGACAAGCCAACCCTCACTAGTAGTTAATTTGTGCAAATGGGTTTCAAAATTTTTGTAACTTTCCAGAGATGTAACTGTGGCTTCAAATTTACCAACCTTAGCTCTAGTTGACCTCCAACCTCATGCTCTTGTTTCAATTTAGTTTCTTCCCAACCCTACAAATCATAGACTAATAAATGGTAAGCCTTGAAATCATGGAACAAAAAACTACAAGAGACAGAGCAAGCATACAACATTAAAATTGTGGCTTGCAGCAGTAAAAGAAAAGAAGTAGTAGGAAGTTTGATATACAATCAGAAAAGGGCATTTTATGAGGCTGCCTTAAGGAAGCAAATTAAAAATTAAATAAAATCATGCTTCAAATTCCATTTAAATGTTTAGTTGTATAGTAGATGTCATCCTACTTTGTTTGAGAACTCATATTAAATTCCCAAAAATAGGAGTTCCCAAATGACGCCAATAGATATTATAAATAGAAAACCAACAACAATATTTTCATATAAAAACAACAAAAGCTGATTCATAGGCCCTATGAATTAAAATCTCTAACTTTTTGGCTCCCCTTTGATACTTTTCTGCATACTTACATATTACATCTCCATGATTAATATGGACTGGAAGGGTTGAAAGGGCACATGTTAGTCTTTTCCACTTATTGGGCAATAAAGAGTTTGAAGTGACTGGAAGAATCAAATGTAGCTCTTTATTCTAGATGCTTTATTCTCATTCGGTTATTAATATATCTAGATATAAACCATGATGACTTAAATCAGAACTAGAAAAATTCTCATGAAAACTACAAGAAGAGATCAGTGATTAGATAAATCATGGAAATGAAACCAACTCCATAAGCCACAACAAACAAAATATGCAATGAAAATGAGAATATAGGCCTTCAAAGGAGTTGTCATGGATAAAGAATCATCCTCCCTTAGATCTCTTGCAAGCATGCTTGAAATCTCTTCAGTTATCCACAATATCCACATGCTATGAGCTCTGATACAAAGATTCTGCATAGTTCTTCTCAGTTTATTAAATTTGGTGCTATTATTTTTATCCTATGATTCAGGCTTCAAACCAACCCCTCTCATTAGTATTTGTCTTCCAGAACTGTCTAGAAGAGGGTAATCAAAATCAATACTGGAATATCTGAAAGTTGAAGATCCTTTCCCTCAAACTGAGGCTTTGTTCTTGACAAACTAGACCCGAGACAAGCTAAGAACTAGTGGAAGGGAAGTTGACTGAAAAATGAGATCAAATAAAAGCCTTCCTAAGAAAGTTCCCTTTCCACTATAACTGTCGGTTCTAGTGTCTCCTTGTTCATTTTTTCTGGCATCTCCTCACTTTTCATTTCTTAATAGAGATCTTCTGAAAGATGTGCAAGATGTTCTTCAATCTCAACAATCAATGTTGAGATAAAATGGAAGCATTGCTCTTGCAAATAAGGTGCTAAATCATTTATCCTTGAAGGAGATTTATGTGCATGAAGAAAACTTAGGAGGTCTTCCAGAATATTCTTGGACGCCTCATCTATGGTATCTTTTATTTGACTAACCTTAGTTCCAAAATAAGCGTTAAGGCGACCAAACCAGTCTTCATCATTTGTCATGATAAATCTAAAACTCAACCCAGGTAAATTGACACTTTTTAGGTCCCCTCTCTTGACAAGCCAACCCTCACTAGTAATTAATTTGTGCAAATGGGTTTCAACATCTTTATAACTTTCCAGAGATGTAACTTCAAGGAATTTACCAACATTAACTCTCTAACACAGATCTGCAAATCCATCAACTATATTTTTTTTCATCCTACTAACAAACAGGCTTTCAAAAAGTTCATCCCACAGACTCTTTGAGTGCTTCAAAATAATATCACACACGCATTGCCATGCAAACTCAACATTTGAACCAAAAACCATTTTTAGCCACTCCAAGCTCCCTTCAAATGCATCTAGATTGTCCAATGTTTCTCTGATCAATGTTTCATTCTCTGCAAGTTCCTTGCCACCTTTCACAAGATCAAGAAAATACTTTCCCCCAAACCTATTTGTAGAGAGAATATCACTTGCACATGTCTTAAGCCACACTAAGAAAGAATTTCATATAAATTCGCTGAACAAAATCATCATGGTAGCTTGTAGATTCTCTCTATCATATTTCCACAACTGCACCTCATTGTTTGGGTTTGGAATCCCACCAAACAACTGTGATCTGGGTGGCATTGCAAACACAGTCTTATAAAAAAGAGTCAAATCATTTAGAACCTCCAAGAAGAGTTCCCCAGCCTAACATAGCGTTACCTGTATGAGTCTTACCACATTACAGAAAATGGAGCTAACTGCCCCCACCTTATCGGTCTATCGGTCGAACGTGTATTTTGGTTCCAACGATGTGTCAATGGTTCTATTTTTTCCTTGGTGTGAGGATCTTCTATCGGTGGGACTAGGTCTCCTATTCCTGTGATGGTCCAATGGGGATGTCGTCGATGGAGTTCATTCCTATCACTAGGATTTGCGTGGTGGTTTCAACGATAGGCCGATGTTGTTGGTGCTCATGATCTAAGTCAACACCAACAAAACCAAGGTTTTGGTCTTCTTGTGTTGAAAGGATAAGAAGTAGATAAGCTTCATATTTAGTTGAACCCACTTGAGATAGTCTTTGAAAAAAAATTTGTGGGGTTTGATTTCACTAACAAATGGAAAATGAAGATGCTCATAGCTCAATTAAGGACCAAATCACACCAACTGAGATGTGAGATGGGTGTTGATAACCAATCTAACTGATCTTTTTGTGGCTCTATGTGTAGCCTTGCTAAACTTGCTAGATAATTCGACCAAGAATGATTCAATAGGATTTGGTTTGTTTGTGAGGAGTTCTAGAAACAAAATAATCTTCCACTATAATCAAATTTTGCATAAGCTTTATCAAGTACAATGTGCTCCCACCTGTTATGCGGTTGGCTAAATCCTTTTCCAAAGCATTGGTTCCTTGCCCCCATTGGATTTTTAATTCTTTGCTACCTTGGTTGAGTTCTTGAGTTGCGTTAATGGAAAATTGGTTCATCAAATTTATGTGAAGGCCAAGAACTTTGCCTCTTCCTTCACCTTTCTATTATATTCTTTCATTGACTTGTTACACAAGGTTCTATTTCATTTAAGTGATTTGATCTTATTTGTTTGATGATTGGATAATGGTTCCATAATCTTGGTAGACCGACATGGTGGGTTCAATATACATATATTGATCTGCCAAAAAGGTCTCTATTGTTAGCATGGGCATCTCCAACATGGAGCCTGATAGCAATCAGGAGTGCCATTCAACCTCACTTAGACAAATTTCACAAAAAATAGGCTTCAATCCTCAAGCATTGTAGACAATATATAAAACCATTTTTAGATACCCTTTAATGACTTCTAAAACATATCCCAAATTCACCATAGGTTGTTTTGGAACAACCAACAAATTGCATTTGCTTTAAAGTTTCTAAAGCCTTTTCAACAAATCTAATTTGTGTATATCCTAAAATTATTGTAGTCCATGAGACCACATTTCTTTCAGGAAATTTTTTGAACACTTCAAGTGCCTTGTCTATGATCCCACATTTAGCATACATGTTGGTGCAGGAGCACCTAAGCTTCCATTTTCAAATTTGAAGGCCATTGCATCTTAGTAGGTCATTTTAGCATTTGAGGAGGTCATTTTATGTTAATTAGGTCTTGTGAGACCATTGACTATGAATTAGGATGATTTTAGAGTCAATTGGGTAAAAGAGACAAAGTTGCAAAAAAGTTGTAAAATTGCAAACTATGAAAAGTTGTTGCAGGTCATTTTTGTCAAGTTTTACAGAATTGCTAAATATAGTGCAACATAACAAATTTTGCATGTCTAAGGAAAATAGATGCTCCTCCATCAAATCAATGACTTGTAACTGTTGGGAAACATAGAGCAGCTTGTTAGTTCTCAAAAACGTTGGTTGAAAAACCACAAGAGGTTTCCAAGCTCTTGGTACGTTTTAGGCTAACGAACAAGGCCAAATGATGTACTTGCATCTTCTTCTCTTTAGGCTCTGCCAAACCTAGGTGGGTGTACCTATGCAAATGGAGCAAACTTAGACTATGTGTTTCCTACTTGAACAATCTATCCACAATGGCAATTGAGAGTGTAGAGATGTAATCCTAATTTGGTATAAATTGTATAAGCAATATCAAGGTGAAATTTAATATGTTCAGTTAACAAATGCGAGGTTTTGAAAAAAAAATATGATAAAACTAAATGATGAAATGGATAAGACCAGTTCCTTGTTGGGTAAATGGAGTCAAATGAATATCTAGAATGTATAACTTATATTGGTTGTAACTCAAACTGTTTGGCACACTTATGTTGGTTTATATCTTGTATAAACGTGCAGGAAAGTGATTGAAAAACTCTACTTATGGATCCAAATGACACGACCAGGTTACTTATGATTTATCAAAAGGATTTTAATCTTTACTTGAAAGAACCAATTGGATAGATCATATAGAAACAATAGATAATATCAAACTGGAGATAGAATGGCAATCCTAATTATATGGTTCTTCTTATTGATCCAAATAACACTTCTAGATTACTGTGATTGACTAAAAGGATTTTAATTCTTTTGGAGAAACCAATTAATCATACCACACAAGAACAACAAATGTACATTGATAAATTGAATGTATACTTGATATGCCAATTTAAATAATAGGGAAATATTAAACTGGAGACAACCAGATAATTGAATATTTTCAACAAACATTTGATACCATTATAAAGCCACAAAATTAGAGATCTTTCATTGATTTCCTCAAAATTATATCTGCAACATAGTCTTTTGAAATGGAAACATTATGGAAGCTTTCTATTGTCTATCTATCCCTATTCGCTTACTATCTTCTCCTATATCCTTCTTTTGGTCTTGGTCTCTTTTATATACATGAGAGGCAACAAGCTTTAGACCAAAAGACATGACTCTTGATAACAAAACATGATTTTGAACTTAATTTAGGAAACTAACACAATCATAAACATGTGTACCAATTCATTAATCTCTGAGTAAAAGACCATGGTCATCTAAGACTTGTTCAAATATTTTACTATATGATAGGGTCCACATCATTACCACTGACTGATTTTGACTGTTGCTCAATTGTGCCCAGATTATCCACTACCCGATTTATAAACAGATTGAAAGCTGAGAGGTGATCAATGTACCCCTGTTCTGCATGAGTGTCAGAATTGGATATGACCTCCTTCATATCATACTCTATGTGCATGAATTTCTCAATTTGTTTATGAGTATTCTACAAGACCATATCCTCATCGTTGATCTCTTGCAATGCGATTGTTAGAAACTCTGTAAATTCTACTTTCCAATCATCCCTTTCTCGAAGATTCCTTGTATCATCATGGAGTGTAGGAACCAAATTAAAACAACTGAGGTCTTCTTCAAGTCTTTTTTGATATTGGTTGTGGGATCTCACCAAGTCATTATATCTTTGCAGTGTTTGGTCTTTCAGGATCTGTTTACCCAGAAGTTCCTTCTTTTTATCAATCATTCTTCCTTGTAACCGGACATTCTCCTCTAGTGCTGATTGTATTTGCTTAAATACACCCCAATAATCATCAACTTATTGAACCTCTCTTTGATTATCTTGGACACAATATTGTACTTAATGATTTTCACCTCCTTTTCCAGTGTTTTACACTTTTCTTGGGCTTTCAAATGGGAATTTTTCCAATAGGTTGCATCAACTAATGCATCTAAAACTCTCTTATCCTTTTCGAGCCATGGAGCGTACAATTCTGGAGAAGAAGAGGAAGATGACTTCTCCATTTGATGTGATAACTACTTTTTCAATTTTCCATTCTCTTTGACCAATTTTTCAATTTGTGCTCTAGTGAAATTTGCCACATTGACATTCAACTCTGTAGTTTCTAAGGGATTAGTGTCCCCAACTCTTTTGACCAAAAGGTGTTTGAATACTTGATTCAGATTGTCAATCATTGTTAGCCTCTTCTCATGAGGGTATAGTGACCAAATAAGCAAGGAATCCTCATCTGGATTGTATCCAAACCTTGAATATATCTTATCACTAGTTTCCTCTTATAAGTTCATTGTTGTATCCCCTCTTTTTTGAAACTGTCGAACACAATTGCTGAGCTCATGTCCCATCCTAGTAGAAGTAGTACCTTAGCCTCTTGAAATAATTCTCTACCTCTTTCAGGAGTGATGGATTGCATTTCCTTGTCAACTTCCTTTTTCAATTCTTCTAAGGCACGAGCTTCCTTTTCAAGAGTAATGTGTTGCTCCTTTTGTCTTATTTTCTCCCCCTTATACTCATAGACAAATGATTTGAACTTGGGATTTTTAACAAAATCATTATCAGAAATGAATTCATGACCAACCTTGAACTTAATGTCATCATATAACTCATCTGATGTTTCAAATTTTACAAGTTCCTAAGGGGGCTCATATTATGTAATCATAGGGGCCTTTATTTGTTCCTGAGGGGGCTCATATTGTGTAATCATAGGGGCCTTTATTTGTTCCATTGGTTGCTCCTCTCCATCACTCTCCTCATCACTTCCATCCTCTTCACTGTTGTTAGTGGAGAAACATACATTAGGGGTGGGTTGTGAGGGTATGTGATCCAAAGGCTCCACATCCTTAGCCTGCATTCCTGTGTAACTCATATGAAATGTATCAAAAATGTATGAGGGCACATCTTTTACTATTTCATTCATATGGGAAATAAGATGCCCAATCCTAGCCAAGGGATCTTGTATATCAGAAAATGCTTCTCTATATGATGGGACATTCTTTCTCTTCCATTCCTCTACAAGCACAACTTTATTATATGAAGCCATTCTCTCACCAGTGGAAGCTTCATCGGTTCCTGATCACATCATCAAGTGCAAACCAATGCTCATACCTTGACAAATTATGAGTTAATCTTGCTTGATGAATAAATCCCTCTACATCAAATTTCTTTCTTTCATACCCAAGAGGAAGGTTGTAATGAGCTAATTTAGCATCAATTTCTTCATATCCTTCAATGGCACATACTGTGAAATCTCCAAAACAAAGGGTGCTAGGCAAGAGTGATTGTTTATTATGACTCTTGAGATGTTTAGTATCAGACCTTGCTAATTGTCACACTATTTCCAAATAAGCAACTCTGTTAGGAACCAATCGAGGTAGCAAATGTGGAACCCCTTCAAATCCATAAACCCTTATTACTTTGCAATTGGAGAAGGCATACCAGTCTCCCCAATTATGGTTCACCTTGCCTCTCGGGTTGTTTTCCTTTGGTCTAAAAAATCTCTGCACCTCAGGGGATAAATTGTGATCATATGAATAGCCTAGCAACTTCATTAGTGGTTTAACAAAATATTCTTCAGCATATAAATAGTGAGACATCTCACATTGACTATCCCATAGTGCAGTCCACATCTGTACAGGTTTAAAGTTTCCATCTTTATCTGTGTCCCACACATTTCTAGCATGTCCCTCATATAAAAGTAAATGCATTAACAAGGAATAATGTTTGAAATCTATGAAATCACTGTTGTTTTTATTCTTTCAAGCCCTTGATTTAGGGCATTCACAAAAAAAATTGCATAGTCAAATGACCTAGCATCTTTGCTTTGTATATCAACTGCTACAACCATCGGTGCAATAGACATAAGTGGTGGAACCTTAATTCCCAAGACTTGACCAGCTGAGTAGTAGGTATATTAGAAGTATTCTTCAAACAAATCTATATTAAATGGAGGGTTTTCATTGCTCGAATTTTTTTGGAGTTGACCTTTCTCATTCTTAGGTCTGTGCAAAGCTAGCTTCCATCTCTTGTAACTAGTATCCATGCAATGATATTCTGTCAAAAAGTCTCTAATGGTGAATGGAAAGTTCATGGGACCTTCTAACTGAAATACATTAGAGATCAGGTCTTAGGAGATAACAAGCATATCGGCCCCATTTAGTGATTGGATAGTTCTTTTCTTGGCATTATACCGACTGGCCAGAGCTTTCACCAATTCTACACTGATGAACATGTTTAGCACCACAAGTCTTCCTAAGTTCAATCTCCATGGGTTACAGACTGGTTGAAATATGAATTGTTTTCTGTAGTGATACATAAAAAGCTCATAGCCCTGGTGTGGCATCCAAACATCCCCAAGACCCCTATGTTTATCTAACAGTTTACTTGCTTGAACACTTCTTCTGGGTCTTGGCCCTGACCCCAAACACTGATCTATCAAGTCTTGGTTTAAATTCCTCTTTTTAGTTTTTTATTTCTTTTCCTTAGTTTTTTTGACATTTTCTTCCATTGCAAACTCTAAAAAAATGTAACTTTCTAGCTAAGAGTGGAGTACTTACGTGAATTTTTGCTTCTCCTGGCTTCACTACGTGAGAGCTCCAAGTTCTATCCTTAGCATAGCCTTTCTGGTTTCTGCAAATTGTATGATTAATTCATGGTGCAATTCACCTCTGTTCGAGCTCATTAATATACCACTTGCTTCAGTCTTGTCATTGGGGAGAGCATTTATGTTAAATATCCTGATGATTCTTTTGATGGTAGTAATCATTCATCGCTATATCATTGGGACCTTGGTTCATTTTCCACCAATGGCCACCTTCTCCACTGATAAGTGTTTTTATTTTAGTTTATAGGTAAGACATCAAACAATGATACCCCGATGCATCCCAACTTCACCAATAAGTCATAGACTTTGATACCTCGTGATTATATCAAGCTATCCGGGGAGCTTCATCATTCATTTCATTGATGCACCAAAGCTGCGATGATGTGATAATCTTTGTTGTTTCCATCAGCCCATCGGGGAGACTACCTTGGAAGTTAGCCTGATGGAAGGATATTACGCCAATGTAAGGATATGAATTTCCCCTATCGGGCTACCGGTGGGGTGGTGATGGGAGTTCCACTGACAGAGTATTGTTAGCCCAATGGTATCAAAGGACTTCAATGGATTTCATGAATGTGATTACTTGGGTATGTTGGTTACAAAAATGGATTTTTTACACGAACCTCAATATTTTTTCTAGATCATGAAATTGAGTTTGGTAAGATTTTGTAAGAACTAGGAGATAAATGAATAGATGTTAATGCAAATATGTGGGATTTTTTTTTTAGTCCTAACACAACTATTTTGACATTGTTTTGTCTTATACTTATTGTGTGATGCATGATCTATTATTTTTCTTTTTTATTTTGTGCATTCATGTGCCATGTGTAGGCTTAATAGTGGGTTATTGACCTCTCACATGAGATGATATGCTGGTGATCTAGGCTTTCTAAAAAAAAGTCCCCCCGATAAAGTAAATTGCCCCCAATAGAATAATATGTAATAATATTTTGAGGGAGTATAATATTTCTTATAGGGATGTATTGTCTATGCATTGATGGATATTCATATTTGTTTCAAAGCTCCTATTTTGGCACAAGCAGGGAGGATGTTGGCAATGGTTGTGGAATTTGGCTTTACACTTGAAAATTGTATTTGCTTGAAAGTTTTTAAAGTCTTTCCACCAAATTCATTTTGTGCATATCTATTGTAGATGTCCTTAAGCCATATGAAAAAGGTGTATATACAATTTGAGATCAATTGATAAGCTGAGACATGTAATGTTGATTTGATTTACATTTTACTTAAGATATAATTTCGTTGCGTTGCTGAATTTCATAGTTCAATAATTAGGATTCTCATTGATCTTGTATACCCAAAGTGTATGTGATAGAAAGAAATTAGGTAGTCATGTCGATTAGTTTTACAATTTAAATGATCTTGAGTTCATAAGTACGTAGTGATAAGTTTTGAAAAATAATATAATTTCCTGTTGCATTTATTACAAAAACAAAGGCCTCTTTTGATTGTAGTAGAGGATGTAGAGAGTGAAGCATTGGCTACTTTGATCTTTGAAATTGATGATTTCTTTACTAAATTGATAATGTTTAAAGTTTCTTTTTCTTTCTTAGATGTTGAGTCTAATTAATAAGTTTAATGTTGTGTTGCAACTTGCAGGTGAGTATGTTGCTATGATAAAGGCTAGCATTGTCGATCCTCTAAAAGTTATCAAAATTGCATTAGTTGATTTAGAAAGGTAAAACTATTTATCTTTATTATAGTGAAACTTGCAACTACAATATCTAATAAAAATCTACTTCCAAATATTCTTTTGATGGATGTTATATCTAATTTTGATACATTCACTATATCTAGCACCTAAGTTTAGGGTGCCATAGTTGGAAAAGGAAAAAAAAATGTTTGAGTTTTATCATCTATATTATTTGACTTTTCTGAGTTTTTGATGTGCAAATTTTGAAACCTTATTTTCAGGTTGCAGCTCCAAATTGGAGAAGTGAAAGGTGAATACCAACGAGGAATATTTTGGAGGAGCTAAAACTAATAGTGGTGGGAAAGTTGTGGATTTGCAAGGCGATTAAATGGGTCAAACCCCTATAGGAGGTCGCTGCCCTTCCAAAAGGAGTGTAGTTAAGGAAGGGGAAAATAGTATAAGTATATGCAAATAGGAGTATTCTATTTATATAGTGTCTGTAAGTTGTACAATGTCATTAAGATATTGAATGTAACCAATGAGATTTTGATTTGCCAATGAGGCTTAATGAAGTAAATTTTTAGAGTGGTTTTTTCTCCACTCATAAATACTGTGTTGTGGCTCCTCTTGATTTGTAATTTGTTTGTGTTTGTGTCTAAACAATCATATTTGTTCAAGCATTTTAGACTTCATTTCATGGTGTTTTTTAACATTTGAATATCTATGATACTTGAAGTTTATATGCATAAATTTGTGAGGATTAATTAAGTTAGATTTGATTTGTAAAGACTAAATATATGACTAAATTAATGACTAAATACATGACTAAATTAATGATTAAAT
The DNA here is from genome assembly GCA_007258455.2 of Sequoia sempervirens. Taxonomy (NCBI): domain Eukaryota; kingdom Viridiplantae; phylum Streptophyta; class Pinopsida; order Cupressales; family Cupressaceae; genus Sequoia; species Sequoia sempervirens. Next base: position 83,661,097 of record VDFB02353493.1, on the reverse strand, counting down.
ATATGACTAAATATATGATTAAATTAATAACTAAATATATGACTAAATTAATGACTAAATATATGACTAAACAAATCACTACCATGACTAAGTAAATGACTAGATTAATGACTAAATCAATGACCAAATCAATGACTAAATAAATGACTACAAATAAACCACTAATAATCAAGTGACTAAAGTTAGTCATTTATATACAATTTTTAGTAGTTTATTTAGTCATATATTGTTGTTTGTGTACGAGTGGAAAGATCAAAATCCAAAAACCAAAGTCCAAAGGTCTTAGTCAAAAAACTTGCAAGAAACATTTGTCTATGCTTTACGAATTTAGAGAAAGATTGACCTTCAACTTTTACAAACGTGCATCAAGGAACAATCCAAATTTGTATTCATTTTACTATTGTCAAAATCCAAGTCTCTTTCAAAGGTTTGAGTATATCACATAGGGAGTATTAGCATGTTCTTCAACACCTTGGTCTAGTAAACAAAAGTTTCTCTAAGTCTCTTAGGATAAAAATAAAAACATCTTCATCCATCATCCAAAATCAAAACCAAAATCCATTTCACAAAAAAACTCTTGGAAATCTTAAAAAAAACCTTTATACTAAACTTTGGGAAAATCCTTTGAAATCAAAACCCCAATCATCTTGTTTGACTAGGTGTGGGTAGATGAATCCTTCTTTGCCCACTTAGTTAAATTATCATCTTGCAGACAATTTTACTCTAGGACAACATCCAAACCAAATCCAATCAAAATCAAACTAAAATAAAATCAATCCAAAATCAAGATCCAAAATCAAATCAAACATCAATCCAAAAAGTCCTAAAGTTTAGTATCCTCTTTAGGTTTCCTAAGAGTTCCAATCATCCACCAATCATCCTTATCTCATTATCTCATCACCATCTTTGATCCTCAAATATCTTATACTTTCTTTTTTGTACCTAAAGATTAGATCAATCCAAAGAATTAGAGGTTCATTTCTTACATTCTTGAAAATTGATCCCTATTTTATGGTTCAAACTAGATCTCAACACAAGAAGAACATGGAAACTAACAAAGAAACATCCACTTCGAGTGACTTGAGTCCAACCGCTCTGAAATCAATCTCATTGGATCTAGCAATCCCACGCTCAATATTTCTCCACTTCCACAAGATTCTCAAGAGGAAGGTCAAGTAAAAGACATCACTAATAATGTCTTAGGGATGACACAAGATGAAATTATTGAAATGGTCCAAAATTCTGAAACTAACAGAATTTTCAATACCATGATACAACTCAATCCCTCACAATACATGCTAGAATTGGCTAAATAAGGGGCTAATCTCCCTTCTGAATATGATGTGAGCACTCTTGTGGAGAATCCTCTTGGGATTATGCCTCCAATTTCATCCACACCCCCAATATCATCCACACCTCCATTTCAAAATATCACTCAAACCATCCCCCAAATCACAACATCCATTGCTCCAACTCAATCAATTGTCAACAAGGGGAGCTCATTGCTTCATGCACTACAAACACACCCCCTTGTGATCAACGAAGATTTGGATGCACACAGCATCTTGGGTCAATCTTTCCCATTGAATCTACTACACCCATACATTTTACTCACCTTCCATGACCCCAATGATCTATCATCTTTTCACGCAACACCAGCATATCCTCTCAACACACAAACCTCTCTCCCTATGACTTCACAAGGAGAAGGTGGGATATTTGGACCAAGGGGCATCTTTGAACCCTCATCGCCATCATTCTCTCAAGGGAACACACCACCCATTTTTTCATCACTTCCACCTTTTCCATTAACATCCACACCACTCCTCAGTTTAGGGAAGCCCCCTTTACCCCCATCAATGAACAAAGTAAAAAAAAAACCCTATCATAAACCAAAACATCATACCGAATCCTCCAATCTTGCCATAGATATCACAACAACAGGTGGAAACCATCCAAGCAACCCAAGCAATCATTGCACCATCCATAAACATGGTCTCTCAAGGACCAAGCATATCAATTGCACCATCCACCACAAAAATCTCCACCATCAATAAAACAACACCTCTCATCACAACAAAAAACACCATTCTAAATCTGCCACCACCACCACCACCAAGACCAAACGTGGCCAACCAATATAGCATCACATTGCAAGCAACTCAACAAGCCTATCAAAAGGCACTTTAACAGTTCCAAGCTCAACAAACACAAAAAATGCAAGTTACACAGCAAGCGACTCAACAAGTGCAAGTAGCTCAAGCCGCACAACAAGCGCAACAAGCACAACAGGCAGCCTAAGATTAAGCTTTGTTGCAATAACAACAAGCCACCCAAGCTGCCCAAGCTCAAGCTTTTTTGCAACAACAAAAAGCACCCAAGCTGCCCAAGTTGCACAAACAACCCAAGAAGCTCAAGCTACATAGGCAGCCCAACAAGGATAGGCTCAAGCTCAAGCCCAATACCATGCTTAGCAAGTGCAAGCACAAGCTCAATACTAGGCACAACTACAAGCAGCCAAACAACAAGCATATTAGAAAGCCTTGCAATAATACCAAGTACAACAAGCATTGTTGGCACAACAATAACAAGACCAACAACAAGCGTTGTTGGCACAAAAACAACAAGACCAAAAAAAACATTATTGGCATAAAAACAAATGTAGGCATATCAACAAGCCTTGATCACACAACAGAGCTTGCAACAAACTCCCACCAACATACACAACACTCCACCCGTCACTCAAACACCTCGACCACTTCAAAACACATTCACTCCACCTCTTGATTTGCAACACAATGTGACAACAAAAATCAAATTGCTCTCATAGCAAGTGCTCGATCTCCAATGAGGGAAAACCACAAAGACACCAAGCAACTTGTGTCTCTATCCATTTGACAGGAGCCTTGCAATGGTACCATTCCCAAAGGGGTTTGAAATCCTAAAATTTGACAAATATTGTGGGACAGGAAACCTTGAAGATCACATCAGGGAATTCCAAGTGCATTTCATGAAGGTCACATATGACGATACATATTTGATATGGCTATTCCCTTGAAGTTTGGTTGGTCCCGCCATGGAGTGGCTCTCTCACCTTCCTCTTGGCATCAAAAAGTTCCAAGAGATTGTAGACACATTCATAAAAAACTACACATTTAATATAGGTATGGATGTTAGTCTAGAGGAGCTATCGACTCTTAAAAAAGCTAAGGGGGAATCATTCACTTCCTTCTTACAATGATGGTGATCTAATGCCAATAGGAGCAAATGGGCCATGCCAGAAGAACAAGTTTGCACCATCATTGCCAATCTTGAGAAAACCTTGGCTTTCCATCTTAAGATGCAATGTATCACCACATATGACCATTTGATCCCCAAGGAACTCAACATCAAACGAGCCCTTATTGCACAAGGGGGGACACCCACATAACCAGAACATCAAGAAAACCGCCCTTCCACTAGCTATAATGAGAAACCTCGCATGTGGGTGAAGGACATAAATGTCACTAGTGATGGTGTGGTGGAAGCCAAGGCTATAATCAGTGCTCCAAAACAAAACACCTAGACATACCAACAACCGCAAGGAAAAAATTGAAACAATACACAAGCCAATGCAGTATCACAACAACCACCAAACAATAAAATCAAAAATTTGGAAAATCAAGGGGGACCATCCCCACAAAACAAAAATCCCCCCAACAGAAAATACACTACCCTTGGGGAACCAATTGAATCGATCATGAAGAAACTGATAAATGAGAATCTCATCAAAATTCCCACTTATGAGAACTATAAGGAACCCCAAGTAAAGCCACCATGGTACAATGAAAACCACCTTTGTGATTTTCAAAAAATCAAAGGGAACACAACAGCTAGTTGTATGAGGTTGAAAAATTTGATCCAAGACCTCATCAATGACAAGGTCATAAATGTTGAACAACCAGCTGGAAATCAAGACCTAAAAATATACACGAATTTGATGTCGGATCATAACCAAGGGAACAATCGTGGAAAGACCAAGTATGCCAATGTCAACCATGTGTATGATCACGTTGTCATGTCCACAGATGAAATGGTCACTGTTATTAATATCAAGGGAGTCAAAGTTGATTGTGGAGTCACCACACGCAGTAGCAAAGTCACCATTGCTGGACCATCACAACCACCTAGGGCATCCACCTCCAATCTGAAATATGTTCCTAATGGCTACAATGTATTAGACCAGCTAAAAATAACCCTTGCTCAGATATCTATCATGGAGTTCTTGAAGATATCACCAACACATAGAAAAATCATAGAGGAAGCATTGGCTTCATCCACCATCTCTACGGATCTAGATATTGACCAGTTCCAAGCTATGGTCAGAAATATCACCACTCCAAGTCTCCTAACAATCTCTGATCATGAATTCACCTCCCAACCATCTCATAATCGTTCACACCACCTTGATGTCCTAGTTCATAAAAACAAATTCAAAAGGGTCTTGGTGGATGGGGGTGCCCGTCTAAACATTTGTTCCCTCAAACTAATAAATAATCTAGGATTCTCAGAGGATGCCATTAAAAAGGGTAAGGGAATCACAATCAGAGCATATGATGATAAAAAAAGAGTGTCTCAAGGCACTATTCAGCTCCCTATTCAAGTAGGGCCAGCCATTATGGAAACAACATGCTAGCTCCTTAACCTTGATTTATCTTATAACATTCTCCTAGGGCATCCATGGATCCATGGGATGCAAGATGTTGCATCAACCTTCCATCACTACATCAAATTTCCATATCAAAATCAAGAGGTCACGATCCACAGTGATCCTGAGCCCTTTGCCTACTGCAATAATTTGGAAGCAAAATACTATGAAATCCTCCAAGTTTCAAAGAATGATGAAGGCCCCACAACTCCATATGTAGACCTAGCTACCTTGGCCTCCACTTCTAAGACAAAGACACCCGCCATTCCTGATATATCCAAAATCAAGGTCATTATCCAAGACAATGGGTGTGGGGATTACAGAATGAAGAAAAGCACTTTTGTCATAAGGGAGTTACCTCAATCTCCTAGGACTCACAGGCAACCCCAACCAGCTGAAACATCATCCCATACCTTCAAAGAAAACCCCTCTAGATTCAAAAGTTGGGGGCATCTAAGTCAGGAAATAGTAGATGAAAGAGACATATCCAGTCTCCTATATCAAGATGAAAGGCCCATGCCTGATCTTCTAATGGATAAGAGTAGAAAAGGTCCACAAATGATGCTTGGTATGGGCTATAACAGAAACAAGAAGCTTGGACAGAATGACAATGAGCTTCTAGTACCTCTCATTCAAGAGAAGCATATGAGAAATCTTGGCCTCAGATGTACCCCTTTGAAGGTGACCATACTTGGAAAAGGTGCCTCGGTTAGAAAGTTCAAAACTCCCCCTCAGGTATCAGTATCCACCCTTCAATTACCAGTATCCATAGATTGAGTCATAAACAACTTTACCTTTGATGTAACTGATGTGTGTAGTAGTGATGAGGATCCCATAACTGACTTGCCTATGCTTTTTGAAGATTCCTCCCTACTCATGATTAGCACCCTGTCTTTTGATTTAGACCATCAAACCCATGAAATAAACCCGGTCTATCCCCAACTCATTGATTACAACCAATGAGGACCACCAATTCTAGACACATTTGAAAATGATGAGGTGCTCCCAAAATTCATGGTATTGCGGGATATGATACCATACAGAGATCATAAGGTTGGGTTCAACATCATACTAGACACACAAGATTATTATGGGGAAATGATTGAATCCTTCAATCGCAAAAGTGAAAATCTGAGAATAATCTCTAGGTCTTTGAGTGAAAACCACACTGTGGCATTGTCTGACCTAAAAATAGTAAAAATAAAGGATGTGTCCATCAGTGAAAACCTCTCTAAGGCACTGGAGGATGAAGGATTCAATATTCCTCTTAATACAATACATAAGGAGAAATCAGTGGTCCTAGTAGAGAAGTGCAATCCAATTAACCTGGGAACAAAAGAACTACCACACATAACATTCTATGCAAAATCCCTTCTTACAGAAGAGCAAGAACTCTTGGCTACATTCCTAAAAGAAATAAAGATAAAGTTTGCATGGACCTATGCTGACATGCCTAGGCTTGATCCAGAGGTTGTGGTTCATCACGTAGTTGTATATCCTAAAGCAAAGCGTGTGAGACAAAAGCTAAGAAAGATGCATCCCCAGATAACATTGTTTGTCAAAATGGAATTAAAAAAGCTCCTAGATGCAGGGTTCATACGGTCTATTGATTATCCAGAATGCGTCTCAAATCTTGTACCTATTTCAAATCCCACTAGGGGCATCCGTATCTGCACGGACTTCAAAGATCTAAACAAAGCATGTCCCAAGGATGAATTTCCACTTCCAAACATTGACATGATTGTGGATATGACAACAGGACATGAGATGCTATCATTGATGGATGGATTCTTAGGATACAACCAGATCATGATAGCAAAAGATGACCAACACAAAATGACCTTCACTTGCCCATGGGGGACATATTGTTGGAATATGATGTCGTTCAGGTTGAAAAGTGCAGGAGCAACCTATCATAGGGCCATGACAATAATCTTTCATGACATGATCCACAAAACTGTGGAAGATTACGTGGATGATATATTGGCCGAATCAAAGAAACAACAAGATCATATAGCCACATTGGGCTCCATCTTTGATAGGTTAGAGGAATACAAAGTTAGACTCAATCCAAAGAAGTGTGTCTTTAGAGTACAGTCAAGGAAGCTTCTTAGGTATATCATGTCTATGAGAGGGATTGAGATAGATCCTGCTAAGGTTAAGGTAATCATTGAAATGGAGGAACTGAAAACATTGAAACAACTAAGAGGCCTACAAGGAAGACTCCAGTCCATTTGTCGATTCATAGCGCAACTAGTAGACAAGGCTATCCCCTATTCTCATCTACTCCACAAGGGGGTAGCATACAAGTGGGATGAGAGGTGTGATCAAGCCTTCAACAAGATCAAGGAATATTTACTCATGCCGCATGTCCTCATGCCACCAATTCCAGGCAAACCCTTGATCTTATACATATCAGCAACAACGGTAGCTCTCAGCGCTCTCTTAACATAGCATGATGAAAATGGGAAAGAGAGAGCTATCTACTATATCAGCAGAACTATGGTGGGACATGAGCTGCACTACACATCCATCAAGAAAGATTGCTTGGCAGTCGTGTTTGCAACATAGAAGTTCAGAAATTATATGCTAGCCCATTAGATAAATCTCATTGCAAAGATAGACCTGCTCAAGTACCTACTTTCCAAAGCAACTCTCAAAGGGTGAATGACAAAGTGGGTTATGATCCTAATAGAGCATAACATTGAGTATGTGGAACACAAGGCCATCAAAGGAAAAGCAATTGCAGATCAACTAGTAGAAGCACCAATCTACTTAAAGAACCCACTTGTATCAGAGTTCCCTAATGAATCAATCAACCTAAGTGTAGCAGATCATTGGAAAATGTACTTTGATGGATCCTACACACAACACGGGTCAGGAGCAGGGATCTTCTTCATCACCCCACAAGGGGATTGCGTACCAAAGTCATACAAGCTATCATTCTTGTGTACAAATAACATCACATAATATGAGGCTCTTGTCATAGGGCTGAGAATTGCAGTACAGTGGTAGATCATGGCACTCAAAGTCTTGGAGACTCATAGCTCATAATCAACCAGGGCAATGACGAGTATCAAACAAAGGATGACAACTTGACTCCCTATAAGAAACTGGTGGAAAGCCTTAAGGAGTTCTTCATTGATATCAAATTTGAGCAACTATCAAGAGCAAATAACAGAGCGATAGATGCAATGGCTACAATTGGATCACTATTGGAAATCCCATGCAACGTCCCAAAGCAAGAATTCCTCACAGAGTAGCTTCTTGTACCAGCATTTGAGGTATTGGAGTCTCAATTTGTGTGTGAAATTGTTGGTCCTGGTGATCCCTAGTACCATGATATATACACTTACCTAAGAATAGGAGTCCTCCCCACTGACATAACTCTGAACCTCAAAAGAGCCTTTGTCAAGAAATCATCCCATTTTGTCATCCTAGGAGATACCCTATACCGTAGAAGCATTGAAGGGACCCTTTTGCGTTTCCCAAACGTTGAGGAAACTTTGACTACCTTAACTGAGGTACACAATGACATTTGTGGTTCACATTCGAGTGGTATGACCTTGGCCAAGAAACTGCGGAGGACGGTGTACTATTGGCCTACAATGGAAAGAGAAGCACATGATTATGTTAGAATGTGTTTGCAACATTAGTAGCATGGGGATCTCATCCATACACCAGCTTAGGAGCTCCACCCGATTGTTACACCTTGGCCCTTTTCACAGTGGGGGCTCGATCTCATTGGAAAAATTACCCCCACCTCATCTAGTGGACATAAGTTCATCATCACTGCCACTAAATACTTCATGAAGTGGTTAGAAGCCATTCCCATGACCTATATCACATGAAAGCCGATATCAAAGTTCATCCTGAACTACCTAATTTTCCGCTATGGTGTTCCTCAAGCCATTATCTCAGATAACGGGACACCTTTCAAAAATCAGGATGTTCGTGACCTATGCCAAAAGTTCAAAATCCAACATCACTTTTCCACTCCATACTATCCCCAAGGAAATGACCAAGCCGAGGCTACAAATAAAACTATCTTAAAAATCCTTAAGAAGATGGTCAATGAAGCTAGTTGTGATTGGAATCTCCAATTGAATCCCGCCCTATGGGCCTATTGAACAAGTATCTGCACACCAACATGTGCTAGCCCTTTCTCCCTGGTCTACAGATTAGAAGCTATTCTCTCTATTGAGATCGAGCTCTCGTCACTGAGAATATCCTTGCAGAATCTCATCACAGATGAAGAATATTGGGTGTCAAGATTAAATGAGTTGGAATTGCTAGATGAGCGGGGTATGGATGCCTTAAACCATTTGCAAGTATACCAAAACTGACTCAAGCGGAGTTACAACAAGAAGATCAGGAGCCAGAATTTCCAAGTTAGAGATTTGGTGCTAAAGGAGAATCAAAAGAACGTCCCAAATCCAAATAGCAAGGGAAAGTTTGAACCCAATTGGTTGGGACCCTTCGTCGTCACGACAAGTTCCAAGTCAAGGGAATATCAGTTATCAAGACCAGAAGGAGAACCTCTGCAGGATCCCATGAATAGTTCCCATCTCAAAAAGTTTTATGCCTTATCTTTGAAGGTATAAAACCAAAAAATAAAAAAAAATCAAAAAACATAAAAATCCAAAAAAATCAGAAAAAAGGACTAAAAACAGTAAAGAGAAAAATCATCCTCTAGTGAAAACCACCTCGGTGGCACTTTGGGAAAGTACCTTGGTGAAAACCTGGCAAACAAGCACCTTGAGTAAATAAACACTTTCCATCCACTAGGATCTCCACGGTTTGTTTTGCATCATCCATCCATCATGCTTCCATCATCTATCACACTCCATATCTTCATCCATCCATCATGCTTCCATCATCTATCACACTCCATATCTTCATCCATCCATCATGCTTCCATCATCTATCACACTCCATATCTTCATCCATCATCTTTCCACATCTGCATCATAGCCTGGTCCTGTGTTTGTGTCATGATCCCTCCTAGTACTACTCGGCCCATTCTTAAGGTCAGTTTGTCCTGCATGTATCAGAGTATTCTATTGCATCACATTGGGGGCATGTTCTCATCGGATTAGATTATAGAAAAATCCAAAAACATTGAGAAAATCAAAAAATCCAAAAATAGTCATAAAAATAGAAAAATCCAAAAACATTCAAAACATTCAAAATCAAAAATAGGTCAAAAAGTTAGTCAAAAAGTCAAAAAAAGAGTTGTCTTGTCAAACTACGGGTCTCTGAGCTCTGAACATAGGCAAGATTGATCTTTGATTATCCCCCGAGACACTTAGGTTATTCCTTTAGGAGTTTGTCATAATAAACTAGCAATCCATTTGTTCATAACTCATCAATAATCAAGTCTGTGTCAGTTGAACTACATGGTCTCGACATGTATAACATAGGCAAGGTTAATCTGTTGATCAGCCCCTGAGGCCCCTAGGATAGGTCTTTAGGTTAGTCTCTTGGTCAAAATCTCAGAAAACCCGAAAACATTGAAAATTTGAAAATCAAAACATTTGTAAAATCTCAAAAATACCAAAAAACAACCTCAAAAAATTTCAAAACATCAAAAACATCCAAATATTTGAAAAAATCCATCCATCCCATCTCGCTTTCACCCGCCATAAACATCACTCACAATAAATCATCGTCACCCTCAACCTTTAGTGAAATAGTTGGAAACAAGTCTAGTAGGATAAAAGTGAAAACTAAAATATCAATGTCTCAAGTCTATGTTGGTAAGTAAACAAGTTGGTCAACTCTTGGTATCAACAGCCTATCATCCAATCAATCCCAAATCATCTGATAACATCATGTCCTAGGATGCATCCTTCCTACAATGGACATCAACATCAGGCATCACCATAGTTTAGTCTTGGCTAGCGGTATGAAGAACATTAGCTTGTTTGTTTACTTGATCTTTGTCTTTTAACTTATCTTATTTGCGCTTATTCCAATGCACTCTTGATGACGTCCAAACAAAGGGATTTAGAGAGAAAGGAATGGGGCAATGATCGTTATCTTTTTATCTGTTGTGCTTGTTGGATGTTCTTGTAATATAACCTTGGTCATGCATGCTTTGTTTGGGTGTAGGGAGGATGTTTTAGGTGTCTTGTTGGCCACGTAGGAAGGCTTGCCTTTCTATGTTTTGGTCCAAGATGTTTGGAATATCTGAACTACATTTTAAATGAGGTTTTGTATGCCAGGTGTGAACATGAATACTCCTATCTGATTGTCGAGTCAAAGTCCATCACACTAGGTGCAACGCCATCCTGGTTCTTTATACCTTGATGCATCATGCCTATGTGTGTTATCAAACATAAGGTAAGTAAGCCCTTTTAAAATCCCAATTCCTAATAAGAAAATCATCAACATCATCATCATCCTCATCTCTAATAAAGTCTCGTAGATCATGGGCTTGTTGGATCCTCTTGTCGTCATCTCATTTCTTCTTATTCTTCTATCTTTACTAACATTTCTATCCAAGTATCAAGTGTGTGTAATATATCAAAATATTCATGAGGCTACCCATGGCCGTTGAACTGTCTACATCATCAAATCTATCTACATCAAACATTCGAGCTGAACTAATCTTGAACCTCTTTGTCGTAAGATCAACCCTCAAATTGAACTTTTCGCTCAATCTCTTGAGGGGGCAGTATCCTAGCATAGTTCTCTTACTGGGGCAGCAGTGAGGCATCCCAAGAAATCAATTTTTTTTTTAATTTTGATCTCGACAGTTTATTCTTTGAACCAATGCAGCGGGTACATTGCTTCAAAGAGTGAAAAATGTAGACACGAAAAATCTACTGATTGATCCTATACACCCAATCCTGATTTTACTAACACCAGTTCATCCTAAATCATCTCTTTTACTAATCATTTAATTAAATAATCTTTATTTGATTAAATTCATCACATTCCATCTCTTTAATTAAATAAATCAATTTTATTTAATTAGCTTCTAATGTCATCTCATTTAAATTAAAAAAATTAATCTTTATTTGATTTAATCTAACATAATCCCTCTCTAATTAAATAAATCAAACTTTATTTAAATTAAATTTAAAATCATTATTCTTCTCATTCTTGATTTATTTAAATCCTAAAATCTAAATCAGAGTGTCAAATCAACTAAATTCTATCTTAATTAATCAAATCCTGATTAATGCTAATCTTAATCCATCAAATCCTCTAGCTTTTGCAACTTGCTCATGAAAATCATTTTAATTGATTTATTAAATCTCTATTTACTTTCAAAAAGGCATTAGAGAGGGAATATTCTTCAAATTCAAAAAATCCATCCAAAAGGGTTTGCACATCCAACAAGGCATTAAAAACCTCTTACATGTCATTTTCCTTGAGCCAAGTGGCATTAACTTCATTTTCTTCTCCCTCCAACTTGTCATTTCATCAATTTTGAAATTCCACCTAATTGCATTTAATTGCACAATGACCAAAATGTGCTTCACCTTTGTTCACTCACATGTTGACAAGTGGCTTTTTTCCTATTGGTTGATCTTAAGTCCCACATTCATCCATTTTGCCTCATCCTCCACCTTTCTCATCTATAAATAAGAGGCTCTCATTTGGATTTTGGATCCACAACTTCATGAAACATTATTATCTTCAAGTTTTTGAGCAATTTTTATCCGTCTTTATCCACTTTCATCCATTTTTATCATTTCATAGCTAGGTTATGGAAAAATTGAACCAAGGAGCATCAAATCTTCACCATTGATCATCAAGCTTGCAAGGGATTGGGAAAGGGCCATTTTCCACATCAAAATGGTACCAATTCTGCCATGGGATTAAGAGTTTGTTTATTTTGAGCACGATTAGATAGTTTTATTTATGTTCTTCATTTATTTCTTGTTCTTGATATCTCAAATGAATTTCATGGGAAATGATGATTTAAGTTGCATATGGGACTAATTGTGTGTTTGTTCTTTGTGTTTGTACAGGTTTAGGATCACCATTCAAACCCTCAAAAAAAATCTCTTGGTTCCATTTTAAATTTTGCAATACTTGGCTTGGATCCTCGTTTTTGGCTTAGGGTTGTGTTCCTCATCACTGTTTTAGGGTTTGTGTTGCCAAAACCCCTCAAAATTGACCTATGAGTCTAAAAACCCTTGGGTGTTCTATTTTTGCATTGACCTAATGCTCTCGGTCTCAAGTTGTCTAAGTCACCACTTATGCCATTAGAATTATTATTTTCACAGCCCCCCTGGGTTTAGATTTGTCGGTCACTGAATTTCCTTTTTAGTGCTTAATTTTTCCTACAGTTGGACTTGAATTTCATATTTAACGCCTCAAGTCTTAATTTTTCTTTCCTAAGGGCTAAGTTGTTATCAACCTAGTAGTGGCCCACTTTTGAAGTTAACATTTGCAACATGTGCAGATTTCAGTTTTGAGATGATTGTTCGATCATTGCAGACAAATCTTGATCGTTCCTCGCACACCCGTTAAGTTTTGTTATTCATTAAAATATTCGAACGGGCTGGCAAGCGGTTGCCATGTGTCATGTCAAGCAGTGGTATCATTGCTTCCAAAAGGCTAGTAGGCGTAGATTTGATGGAGATCAACGGTAGGCATCACAACACGTGTATTCATCAAGACCGTTCCCCACGCGCCCGTCCATCTTGTGCATCAAGGTGAAGTGATCGCACGGGCTAGCAGGCATTATACATGTGTAACCTTTATATGGTGGGATCAATGTCTCTTTATGATCGGTGAACGTTATCAAAAGGAAATTAACGGTGGGCATTAAACGATGTGGCCGCATCTTGGCCATTCCCCGCACACCCGTTTGGTTTCTTACTTCATTAAAATAATCACATGGACGAGCAAGAAAGATTACATTGGTCACTCCATGGAGGGACCTACTAGGATGTGAGGATGAGATTTGTTTCCTAAGAATATAGATTGACGGTTGATGGCAGGTGACATGGGTCAATCCTGACCACTCCCCACCATCCCGCCCACTCCCCACCATCCCGCCCACTTGTGTCTCATATTTTTCAATGGGCAAGTGGACGAATGCCATGTGGAATATTTCAAAGGCTTAGATGGATTCTAGTGGAGATAAGGTGCTACTAAAATATTGGTCAAAACTATTCCAAGATAAAAATGATGCTAAATTAGAACCAATTCTTGGGCATGCATATGAAATTTGGGAAATATTTTTATGGTCGTCAAATCTGTCAGGTTTTGGTACATGTGGGAAGGTGAAATTGAAGTAAGGTAGAGTACGATTTGATATTCTAAAGTTAAATCATGATCGCTCATCGCTATCTTACTGTGATGAATTGCAAGTAAATTAATTCCCACGGGCGAGCGGGTAAATGTGACATGACAAGTTTGGCTAAATGTTAAGCGTGTGATTAATGTGCAACCTAAGTGAAAGTTTATCTCACTTGAGTTTTCTGATTGTGGATAAGCATCAAGCACATTCATTTAATTTTTTCATAATTATTCATCTTGATTGATTATCTGTTGATTTATCTCAAAGTATGATCGACGACTAAGGTTCAAAATTAAAGTAATTGATTGCCAGCGCTCTCACACAAGCATTCTTGAAAAATTAATGCAGACACTCTCTAGTTGCTCTATTTAATGAATATTTCCTACTTGTTATTCTCACCATTTGTTGTTTATGAGAATTAAGAGTCTTAGAGTAAGTGTGTGAAGTGTTCTTAGTAATTGCAGAATTTGAGCTAGTTATTTCTAAATTGGGTGGTGTCTTTGTCCTAAGGAAATTTGATAAGTTGGTTAGTCAAGAAATGGGTAAGGTAATTGTGTCTATCATCCCGGTTTGAAGGTCCAGGAGACTCAACCCTCTTGAGTCTCAAGGTGATTCTCCCCAGAATGAACAAGATATGCCTAAAGTTCCTGTGACTTCGAAAAAGAAAACAAGAGTTGTCAAGAAGTCTGCATGGGGTGTTCTTTTGACAGTGGAGCTAAAACTGATTCGGGTTTCTGCCAGTATCTCATGGCCATGACTGATTTGATTGATTCTAAGGATGAGGTGGTGATGGATACTCCACTTTTAATAAGGACACCAAATGGGCATACTTACTTTGTTGCTGACAAGGAAAAGTAGCACCCCGTTCCCTTTCTGAGCTAGTGCTCGATTTTTAGTCCTTTGTGCTAACTCGCTTTCTTTTGCTAGTGTGTTGTGATGTGGGTCTATGTTTATTTGTTCCTTTGGTGTTGATAGTGACATTTCCCGATTAGGTGTGAACTTGCATGTTTTTGATGTTGTAACAGCGGCGCCTTTTGAAAACTGGTGGGCATTCTCTAACGTTTTTTTGGAGTTTTTGCATTTTTCTTTCCTCTATCCTACAAATGATTGCTTGTAACTGATTGGGGAATATTTTCATTTTGGTGAAATTCATTTTGAAATGAAAGTGAAATGTAGGTGTAATTCAGCTCAATGCTTGTTGCTCCCTTGTCTTATAAAAGGGATTTCAAGGCTGATTACAAGGGAGGTCAGTGGGTAGTTTTCTTTGAAAAGGTCATACACAGAGGTAAAAATGGATATTGAACTCTCTGGTAATACATTTTAGGGATAAATTCAGTCAATATGTATATGGTTTTTTGATAATGACGGTGATAACACATATAGTAGAATAGTATAAAGCTTTTACATATTACTCTCCTATGTATAGGTTATACAAACTATGAATAATATAATCAAGGGTTATCTTGTTTGTCTCTGTTGGTTTCCAATAGGTGTACTACTCTATTCTTGCTCATTAATTCAATGAATGGATGTAAATGCTTGAATAAAACAATGGGTTTGAAATAAGTCATGTATGAGGATGCTAGTAAGAAGTAAATGGTGGAGATGATGAGTGGGAATATTGTAATGCAATATTTTCAAGGCTTTGGGTATTGTCATATATAAAATTGTTATCTAACCATGTGGGTATTTGGTTTGACTATGTTCTAAGAATATGGCACTGGTTTAGCAATGCAATTATACTTCAATTGTGGTGACCAATTTAGCAGTTGATCATAAAATTAAAATAAACTTACTTGTCAATCTTTTTTTGGGTGTGTGTGAAACTTAATGAATTACATTTTCTCTTGTTTGAGTCAGACACTGCCATGAAGGTCAGCCAAATATTTAGGGTATTGTGTCTATTAAACATTTAAGGAGAATCATTTGTTTACGCTGTGTTTGATACCTAGACACACCAGTATTTGTAAACCCATTATTTAGGATTACCCTTTTGCGTTTGACAGAGCCCGAAGTGAAGAAGTAAAGGCCTAAAAACCCTTACTTATGTGTTGGCCAATCCTTACCCTTACTAATAATTGAATTATGGCAAGTTGATAGGTATGTGGTAAGATTAAGTTTGGTTCTTAAAAAATAACCAACAGAAATGGCGAATCTGTTGGGGACTTACTTGAGAAAAACCCTTATAGGAGATCATTTTTCCTTGATAGAGTCATGAAGGTTTTAAACTAAAGTTCTCACTAAAAGTGGCTGACAACTCTGAAGAACTTTGTGCTAGTGAAATTTTTTTGTGGAAAAGGAAGCTTAAAGTGAAATCAACTGGTGAATGGAACTTCATATTGTTGAAGTTTGATCCTCTACAAAGGAGGTGGCGACTCTATGCAAAGAACCTAACAAAGCATAATTCATAATATTTGCAAATTTATCTAGGTATTTTCCCCTGTTTTGGTTTGCAAGAAGAAATAAATTTGTATGAAATCCATTTTGAAAGATGTGGAAGAAATAATTTGTTCACTATTAATTGAATTAAGCACTAGGGAAGGGAATAGTGGATGTTATTTTACATGCTTCTATGGTAAAATTTGTTGTATCTAGATTGGATGGAAGAAGTATGCTCATTTATGAGATTTTCCTTTTAGAAATATTTAAAGCATGAATATATTTAAGTTGTGCATCGTTATAATCATAATGAGGTAGTTTCTCATCAACTATGAAGTTGATATTTGAAGATTGAATAAAGATACAAGAGAAATATATCATTCCCCTGTATTTCCTTGTGGAACATCAAGTAAAATCATTTCGGGTATGCAACTCCTATCGTTCCCTCAAAAGAATTTCTCTATTGAGAGATATAAGTGATTAAGTTTTGATGGTATTAAAGGTTTCCCTAACAAGATTCCTAATGATATTAGGAAACATTTACCAAAATTTACAGGGAAAAATTCTGAGCTAGCTTCCAAACACCTAAATGCATTCATAGATTTGATGGGTGATTTTGAGATAAACCATGAGGATGTTGTCATGAAGTTGTTTGCTCAATCATTAAAATAGGATGCCAGAGATTGGTACTCATATTTACCAGTATGTTCTATAGCTTCATGGGATGCTTTCATGATAGCATTTTTGGAACAATTTGGTGAGAGGATTAGTCCAAATGTGAAAAGAAAAATATTTGGGGAAATCCAACAAGACGAAGAAGAGTTGGTTCCTTCTTTTAACCTCATATTTATGAAAGCAATAAAAGATATTCCCGAATACTTGAGACCTAGTGATGCAGAGTGTTTGATTGTGTATCTTGGTGCTTTTGATAATAAGATGAGTTATTTGATAAGGGATAAGGAACCTACAACATTACAATAGGCATATCATATTGATATGGATATTGAAAAAATTATGAAATACTCAATGATGAAGGGATATATGGCTGAAAGTGTTTGTCGTCTGAATAAACATCATGAAGATAATGTTTTTGATGTCTCATTTTTTCCACCCTCACAACATATTGATCATGAAAAAATTTAGAATAGAATTCAACAATTTTTAAGTAATGATGATCAGGAGTTGTTAATTCAGAGGTTGTCTAGCATGAAGAGATATAAGGAGGAATCACCATATGAGTTGTTAGCAAGGTTTTTGGATTCCTTGTTAGAAATGCCTAAAATGTTACGACTTGAAGATTCAATATGCATAGACATATTAAATGTGACATTTATGAGCCAGAGCTCAGTGCCTTGCCCAAGGAATTGAAACCTCAAGATTTTGATCAGATAATTAATTGGATCAAAATTGATGAGGAGGCCAAACATGACTATGAACAAAAGA
Organism: Sequoia sempervirens; assembly: GCA_007258455.2. Classification (NCBI taxonomy): domain Eukaryota; kingdom Viridiplantae; phylum Streptophyta; class Pinopsida; order Cupressales; family Cupressaceae; genus Sequoia; species Sequoia sempervirens. The sequence continues at coordinate 83,643,323 of VDFB02353493.1, read as the reverse complement.
TGAGGTCTCAAAATAGCGAGGGTGCTCACCTTATTGAAAAAGATCAAGAGTTTACCCAAGGAATGGATAAGGATATTTTTGAGAATGAATGTCTACATAACAGTAGAGATGATGATATTGTCATGCTTGCAAATACTGTTGATATACCTTTAAAGGTTGATAAGCAGGGTAGTGAAGATGAGAATTTTGGTTATTTTCATGAGAAATACAAACCTTTTTGTGAGGAAAACTTGAAGGCGTCCTTCTTTCCTGAGGAATATTACTATGTCAATGTTAGTGAAAATTTTCCCTCACTAGTAGATGAACAAATTGCATGTGACACATTCTTGCAATGCAATTCAACTATTTCAGGATTGGAACATCTTGATGATATTATTGTTGATGAACTTGAAGACAAGAATGTCTATACTTAGACTCTGGAACCTAAATTTAATGATGTGATTGGTAATACAAGTCAACAGGGTCTTGTTTCTGAATGCTTATATGAAGCAGAAGTGGGATGTATCGATTTTATGACAGAGATGGACATGATTATTTTTAGCCAAAGTCTTGTTGAGGAAGGAAATGAAAAAATCTACTTGGTGGAACATAAGCTATGTTCAAGTTGCCATAAGTCCTGCACATATGAGTTAGTAAACCTATCACTTAGTGGTGCATTTGAATACCCTACTACTAATCGTATCAATTCTAAACTAGTTGATCCATCCTTTGAAACATTTTATTTTAGGTTGAACAATAATGACTAGAAGGAGGAATCAAATTCTGTCAGTGATCCTGAAACAAAAAAGTTCTTTGATGTCTAGGATGATATGAATGATTCCCTTTATAGGAATGATCCTGTTTTAAATGAAAGTAAAAGTGCTATGGAATTTGAGAAATAAATTTTTTCAAGAAAATGGAGCATTGGGAAGCATCATTGGTTTATATTTCTCTGATGAATATGAACACCAACTTGAACACAAGCTTGTATATGAATGTTTCTTGTTCATTGTACAAAATGAATATGATATTTTCCCTTATAATAATAGCAAGCAAGAAGATTATGAATGTTTCTCTTTCCTTGTCTAGTTACATGAGCATTTGGTGGAGTGCAATTGCAAGCTAAGTTAGATAGAATAATCCAGTAATCATGTGTTTAGATAATGATTGATCACAATTCACATTTGGACATGAATATGAGTAACAACGATAAGTTCATAATGGCTAGGTACAGTGACAGAAGAATGATTAGGGGATGGGAAATTCATGAGAATATTTTCAGCCTTAGCTTGATATAGACAGTGGAAAATAAGGTTTTTGACAGAGGCAAGTGTCAACCCAAAGTTTAGTGGCCTAAAGCCACCAGGTAAAGTTGAAGTTTGGTTAGATTGTAGGGTGCATATTGAGAACCTACACCTCAAAGGAAGGCTTCATACATGACAATAGATTGAATCTCTTGGTTTAGGTTTTGTAACTTACATAAATATTGTACATATGTTTTTTGCTTTGGTCTGGTTTTCCCTCTTGGTCCTTGTTTTTTGGCCCTCTGTGTTTGGTCTACTTCACCTGAGACTCTGGGATGTCACCATGCCTACGAGAGGCATGTGTCCCTAACTAGAGCCACTGATGGAACCCCTCAAGAAATTCTCTTGGTTCCATTTTAAATTTTGCAATACTTGGCTTGGACCCTCGTTTTTGGCTTAAGGTTGTGTTCCTCATCACTGTTTTAGGGTTTGTGTTGCCAAAACCCCTCAAAATTGACCTATGAGTCTAAAAACCCTTGGGTGTTCTATTTCTACATTAACCTAATGCTCACAGTCTCCAGTTGTCTAAGTCACCACTTATGCCATTAGAATCATTATTTTCACCGACCCCCTGGGTTTAGGTTTGTCGGTCACCGAATTTCCTTTTCAGTGCTTAATTTTTCCTACGGTTGGGCTTGAATTTCATATTTAATGCCTTAAGTCTTAAGTTTTTTTTCCTAAGGGTTAAGTTTTTGTCGACCTAGTAGTGGCTCTCTTTTAAAGTTAACATTTGTGGCATGTGTAGATTTCATTTTTGAGATGACTGTTCAATCATCGCAGACAAATCTCGACTATTCCCCGCACGCTTGTTTCATTTTGTTATTCATTAAAATATTCGAACGAGTTGGCAGGTGGTTTCTATGTGCCATGTCAGAGAGTGGGACCAGTGCTTCCAAAAGCCCATCAAGCATACCTTTCATGAAGATCAATGATAGGCACCGTAACAAGTGTATTCATTAGGACCGTTTCCCGTGCGCCTGTCCATCTTGTGCATCAAGGTGAAGTGATTGCACGGGCCATCAGGCATTATACACGTGTAACCTTTATATGGTGGGCCCAATGTATCTTTATGATTGGTGAACAGTATCAAAAGGAAATCAACAGTGGGCATTGAACAATGTGGCCGCATCTTGGCCATTCCGCATGCGCCCAATCATTTTCTTTCTTCATTAAAATAATCACACGGGCTAGTGGGAAAGACGACATCTATCATTCCATGGAGGGACCCACCAGGTTGTGAGGATGACATGTGCTTCTTGAGAATAGAGATTGACAGTCGATGGTGGGTGACGTGGGTCAATCCTGACCACTCCCCGCCATCCCGTGAAGGGCCCACTTGTGTCTCATATTTTTCAGCAGGCAAGCAGGTGAATGCCATGTGGAATATTTCAAAGGCTCATATGGATTCTAGTGGAGATAGGGTGCTACTAAAATATTGGTCAAGACTTCCAAGATAAAAATGTCGGTGCTAAATTAGAACTAATTCTTGGGCATGCATATGAAATTTGGGAAATATTTTTATGGTCGTCAAAGATATGTCTAGTTCTGGTACATGTGGGAAGGTGAAATTGAAGTAAGGTAGAGTACGAGATGATAATATGAAGTTAGATCATGATCTCTCCCCATTTTCTTACTGTGATGAATTGCAAGTAAATTAATTCCCACGGGCGAGCGGGTAAATGTGACACGACATGTTTGGTTAAATGCTAAGCGTGTGATTAATGTGCAACCTAAGTGAAAGTTTATCTCACTTGAGTTTTCTGATTGTGGAGAAGCATCAAGCACATGTATTTAATTTTGTCATAATTAATCATCTTGATTTATTATTTGTTGATTTATCTCAAAGTATGATCGATGACTAAGGTTCAAAATCAAACTAATTGATTGCCAGCGCTCTCACACAAGCATTCTTGAAAAATTAATGCAGACACTCTCCAGTTGCTCTATTTAATGTTTCCTACTTGTTATTCTCACCATTTTTTGTTTGCGAGAATTAAGAGTCTCAGAGTAAATGTGTGAAGTGGTCTTAGTAATTGTAGAATTTGAGCTAGTTATTTCTAAATTGGGTGGTGTCTTTGTCCTAAGGAAATTTGATAAGTTGCATAATCAAGAAATGGGTAAGGTAAGTGTGTCTTTCAACCCAGTTTGAAGGTCTAGGAGACTCAACCCTCTTCAGTCTCAAGGTAATTCTCCCTAGAATGAACAAGATATGCCTAAAGTCCCTGTGACTCTGAAGAAGAAAACAAGAGTTGTCAAGAATTCCGCACAAGGTGTTCTCAAGCGTGCTTATCATTTAAGAAGCTGAATTATCTCAGAGGAATTAGTCAAGGCAAGGAGAAGAAAGTTGATAGGCCTGAGAGGGAAGCTGCAAGAAAAAATAAGTATCATAGGCTTGTGTGGGACATCATCATTCTCCCATTGAAGTCTCAGATGATTCTTCTGACAGTGGAGTTGAAACTAATTCGAGCTATTGCTAGTATCTCATGGCCATGACTGATTTGATTAATTTTGAGGATGAGGTGGTGATGGCTACTCCACTTTCAATAAGGACACCGAGCGGGCGTACTTACTTTGTTGCTGACAAGGAAAATTAGCACCTCGTTCCCTTTCTAAGTTGGTGCTTAATTTTTGATCCTTTGTGCTAACTCGCTTTCTTTGGCTGGTGTGCTGTGATGTGGGTCTCTGTTTATTTGTGCCTTCAGTGTTGATAGTGACATTTCTTGGTTCGGTGTGAACTTGCATGTTTTTGATGTTGTGACAGTGACACTTTTGAAGACTGGTGGGCCTTCTTTGACTAATGGTTTTTTGGAGTTTTTTATTTTTTCTTTCCTTTGTCCTACAAATGATTGCTTGTAACTAATCGGGGAATGTTTTCATTTTGGTGAAATTCATTTTGAAATGAAAGTGAAATATAGGTGTAATTCAACCCAATGCTTGTTGCTCCCTTGTCTTATAAAAGGAATTTCAAGGTTGATTACAAGGGAGGTCAGTGGGTAGTTTTCTTTGAAAGGGTCATACATAAAGATAAAAATGGATACTGAACTCTCTAGTAATACATTTTAGGGATAAAGTCAGTTAATATGTATATGGTTTTTTGATAATGACAGTGATAATACATATAGCAGAATAGTATTAAAGTTTCTACATGTCACTCTCCTATGTATAGGCTATACAAACTATGAATAATATAATAAAGGGTTATCTTATTTGTCTCTATTGGTTTCCAATAGATGTACTGCTCTATTCTTGCTCATTAATTCAATGAATGGGTTTAAATGCTTGAATATAATAGTGGGTTTGAAATAAGTCATGTATGAGGATGCTAGTAAGAAGTAAATGGTGGAGAGCATGAGTGGGAATATTGCAATGCAATATTTTCAAGGCTTTGGGTATTGCCATATATAAAATTGTTATCTAACCATGTGGGTATTTGGTTTGAATTCGTTCTAGGAATATGGCACTGGTTTAGCAAAGTAATTATACTTCAATTGTGGTTACCAATTCAACAAATGATCATAAAATTAAAATCAACTTACTTGTCAATCTTTTTCTAGGTGTGTGTGAAACTTAATGAATTACATTTTCTCTTGTTTGAGTCAGACACTACCATGAAGGTCAGCCAAATATTTAGGGTATTGTGTCTATTAAACATTTAAGGAGAATCATTTGTTTACTCTGTGTTTGATACCTAGACACACCAGTATCTGTAAACACATTATTTAGGATTACCCTCTTGGGTTTCACAGAGCTCGAAGTGAAGAAGTAAAGGCCTAAAAACCTTTACTTATTTGTTGGAAAATCCTTACCCTTACTAATAATTGAATTATGGAAATTTCATAGGTATGTAGTAAGAATAAGTTTGGTTCTTAAAAAATAACCAATATGGTGGAATAAAAATAAGAGTCTCTTTGACATTTCAATAGGAACTTAATCGGTGAGACTTCCAGGTATAGGGGAGAGTTGCTTTCTTTGGTGTTCCCTCGACATAACAAATCCATGGTGTTTACTTTTGTGGGACCCAATAGGAAGGTGGTGATGACGTGTACAAAGAGATGGCGGGTTACGATTGGTCGGTAGATCAATTCACATCGTTGTTGCAAATTGCACGGTGATGATGTGGATGACAATGGTGATGAGGTATCAATGAAAGAGATCAATATTAGTGAGACTCAAATATGTCTCAGCCTGATAACATAATGTGTTTTCGATAGTGTGGCATGATGATTCAAAGTAAGGCGGTTAAGGTACGAATGTGGTGATCGATAGTGTGCTGGAGATGATAGTGCGAACAACGAGGAATTCATTCTTGATTGTTGATTAGGTGATGATGGTGGTCCTAAGGTAAGATGAGTAAAAGAATCAAATGAAGATTAGATTACAAGTGAACACATAAAATGGAGAAGAAACCCTAGATGGTCATTTGCTAAAAATAGGAAATACGATGAATTTGAATGGGAGGTTACAGTAAAGGAGAAAGCTTGTTGGTGAAGACAGAGGCAAGGATATAATCCGATTAGAGAAAGGAAAGAGAGGGGGAGATGGATGGTTGGTGAGAAGAGAGTCGATGCTCTGGAAGTGTAGCTGTGAAGAAGGTCAACAATAGGAAGGTAGAGAGAGCCAGTTGTAGAAGACGACAAGGCCTGAGAGAGACTAGGGCTCAGAGGATTGGTGGAAGACACGAAGTAGTGTAGAGATAGTTTTAATCCATAGAGTTGTAGATTATTGTAATCAGAGCCCATATGATGGCATGTAATGTTGTAATTTCATTTCAATAATAAAAGAAATATTTTATTTTCTCTTGCATTTTTTTTATTTAAATTTGTGTTGTTGTGGTGAGTTTTAGTTTGTACGGGGAGTACCCTTCATCAATGGTATCAAAGCAGGAGTTCTTGAGTGTGCATGCAGAGTGTCAAATGTGAGGTAGTTTGTACTAGGATCTGAGGGTTGGAGTGTGTGTGAAATTTTTCTTGCAGATGTATGTAAGAGATGAACTAAGGTTCTTGTGGTTGTCAACAAATCACCAAATGTGAGGTAGTTCACATATGCAAAACCTGAGGATTTGAAGCATTTTCTTAAAGCATTGAGAGTGTGTGGATTTGCAATAGCATATGAAGGTGTTGAAGATTTGTAAATAGATCACCAAACATGAGGTAGTTTACAAAACATGAGGGTTTGAAGAATGTGTGTTGTTAAGGTGATGTGAGTGTGTGGATCTTACTTGTAGATGGATGTGTAACTTGTAAAAATATATGTTTAGTAGATTGAAGAACTGAGGTTCCATTAGTTGTAAAAATATTGCCGAAGGAGGCAATTTACATTTGTGAAACCTAAAGGTTGAAGGTTTGTGTTGTTATAGCTTTGTGAGGCCTTGAAAATGGAGAAGAGAGAGTAAATTTTTTTTCTTCCATTGGATGGATTCTAAGGATTCCCAGACTAGAGGAAATCAAATAGATAATTCAGAAGATTAGAGAAAGAGAAATGATAGAGTTACAATAGAAAATAAATGAATTGAGGGACGAGATTGAAAGGAGGAAACAAGAGAAGATAAGAGATGAAGGTATTTTTTTATTATCCTTCTAATGATGTTTTGACTGCAGGAAAGAAAGAGGATGCAATAGAGTGTCATGCATGTGACACCGAGGAAGAGGATGAGTGCGAACATATTGAGGAACCTGAGCTTGAAGCTGAGGGATGTCTACTGGAAGACATGAAGGATGAAGATCAAGAGGTGGTAGCAACCACAAAAGAGTGGAGAGAAATGAACCACAAAAGAGTGGAGAGAAATGAAGCACATTGAAGAAGAGGAAACCCAACTAGTAGTAGTTGAAGAAAAGGTAAAACTAATGCATAGAAAATTTTGGTTTGCATGTGAATGATATGAATGGGATGGCTAGGTATGGGAAGGTTAAATTTTTTTCATATTTTGGTGAGGTTAGGACCAAATATAGTTTTTTTTGGAATGACATGAAGAGTGATAATGAAGGAAGAATTGTAGCAATGAAAGTTGCAACAAAAGGTGATGAGGTTCATCTATATTTTGGTGTACGTTCCAATGAGGATCAACATGTAGCAATGGGAAAGGTCATTGTAGTAATAAATCCATTCAAGGGTGTTGCAATCAAGGAATATGAGGTGAAGTGTGTAACCACAATATGTCCTTCTAAGGGCATACAAATAGTAACATATTATGTTGAAGACAAGAAAGAAGTTGTAGAAGTGTGGACTGCACCCAAGATAGGTACAGTGAAGGTTCTGATGAAGAAGAAAGAGGTAAATTTTGATTTCTGTGAAAGTTTTGATTTTTTTGAGTATGATGAGAGTAATGTAGAAGAAGATATTACAGCAATGAGTGTATTTGTGAATGTATATGAGATGGTTTAGTTAGGATTTGTTAGGGATGATTGGTATGCAAAGAAGGATTTTTATGATGTTGTAGAGTTAAGTGCAGGTGCAAATTGGTGGAGGTGGATGGACAATGGTGGGTTGAATCCCACAAGATTAGAGGTGGATGAGAGATACATTTGAAGGAGGTGGTCGGGTTATGGTGGAGTTGATTCCACATCAAGGAAGAAGAGTGAAGAAAAAAAAAAATTGAGGAGGAGATTGCTTGTTCTAGCTAAGTGTTGGAAGAGGAGAAAGAAGAAGCAATTATAGGTACCAATTTCAGCAATGGGGTTGGCTGAGGATTTCTTGCATTCTGAAAGGGTGGTACTACCACTCAACTCCATTTTGTGAATCCATATTAACAAAATTCTTCCTACCCTAGGTGTCTGATGTAGGAGCATCCAGAGTGTGAGAGTAATCTTGCATCAACCAAAAATTGTAGTGTAACTGTTTCTTTTGGAATAAGGGATAAATCAACTAGTGTTTGTTGAGCAGGAGAATGGAGTTATGTCTTGAAGATGTGCAAAATTTTGGGCTTCGAGCCTCAAGCTTACAACTTATTGCGTGACAAAGAAGGAATAAAGAAAGAGTTATTCATTTTCAGATCAAGTTGGTCTGGTTTTAGACTTCAGGCTGGTGGCTTATTTTGTGATGTGAATGGGAAACATTGACACTTAGTGTTAAGGCTTACTTTATTGCAAGGGAATGTATGAGGCATGGAAAAAATTTGACACCCAAAAATAATAGAAGTTGGAAAGGATGAGTTTGGGCTTCATGACTCGGGGATAGGGCTTACGCCTTACTCCAAAGATGGTAGACAATATGATGGAGAAGTGAACTTTGACCCTCGATGATTTGTGTTTCCATGTTCAGTGAATTGGCTCATTGGAGGGATATGGAAGTTTTGAAGAGACATTGTTTTGTGTCTCTCTGACATGGAAATAATGGAAGGTGTTGGAAGTGGTGAATGGTTGCGAAGGATTCTTATTGGAGGGAGATGCATATATCAACAAGATGAATTGATGAAGTTCCTTCGACATTCTAATTTTCCACCTCATTGAGGAGACAAGTGTGCATCAACATGACATCTTATGGAGTTTGTTCAACACTTCAGTGGTGTTAGAAAAAGCTTTTTTGGTGAGACTTTGGGATATCGACGTGAGTTGCTTCGAAGTCTCTTCAACATGTCAATAAAGTGGGACTAGGCCAAGTGATGACGAAAAAGGGAGATGATGTCACGACTGACAAGTAGCGACAAATGATTGAGCGGGTGATGATATGAAGGCTCTTCATCGACGAGACATATGGGTATCATTGGAATAGAAATAAGAGTCCCTTCGACATTCTGATATGCACTTAATCAGTGAGACTTCTAGGTATTGAGGAGAGTTGCTTTGGTGTCCCCTTGACACAACAAAGGCATGGTGTTGACTTTTGCGGGACCTGATAGGAAGGTGGTGATGACATGTATAGACAGATGGCGGTATGTGATTGGTTGGTCGATCAATTCACATTGTTGTTACGAATTGCACGGTGATGACATGGATGATAATGGAGATGAGGTATCGACATGAGAGATCAATATTGATGAGACTCAAATATGTCTCAACTCGATAATCTAATGTGTTTTTGATAGTATGGCATGATTATTCAAAGTAAGGTGGTTAAGGTACGAATGTGGTGATCGATAGTGTGCTAGAGATGATAGTGCAGACAACGAGGAAATCATTCTTGATTGTTGATTGGGCAATGGTGGCAGTACTAAGGCAAGATGAGTAAAACAATCAAATGAAGATCAAATTACAGGTGAATGCATCAAATGGAGAAGAAAACATAGATGGCCATTTGCTAAAAATAGGAAATATGATGAATCTAAGCGAGGGGTTATAGTGAAGGAGAAGGCTTGTTGGTGAAGACATAGGTGAGGATATAATCTGATCAACGAAAGAGAGGGGAAGATTGTTGGTTGGTGAGAAGAGAGTCAACGGTCTGGAAGTGTGGGTTTGAAGAAGGTTGACAGTAGGAAGGTAAAGAGAGTTAGTTGTAGAATATGACAAGGCCTGAGAGATACTAGGGCTTGGAGGATTGGTGAAAGGCACAAAGTAGTGCAGAGATAGTTCTGATCTGTAGAGTTGCAGATTATTGTAATCAGAACTCATATGATGGCATGTAATGTTGTAATATCATTTCAGCAATAAAAGAAAGCTGTGCTTGTCTTCCATTTTTTTTATGCAAATCTGTGTTGTTGTGGTGAGTTTTAGTTTGTAAGGGGAGTACCCTTCGTCACTCACTGCCAAGGGATCACTACCCAAGAAGATCACTTCTTCCAAAATATAAGAGATTAAAAGGAGACTATTACAAGGAGGTTCACTACCTCAAATAAATAGGGGAATCCACCACAACAACTCTTCATCATCTGTAACCTTTGTCTCACTACCTCCAACAACTTTAGGCACATTGAAATGTAGACACCTTCTACTCACTGCTTCTGGTAGTCTTAGGTGTTCATGCTCGCACTTAGATCTCAACACATGATCACATATACATCATTTTGCATCACCTCTCACATCACACTATTCTCCAACAATTGACCTTGCATATATATCTTCCACAACCACAAATAACCTTCTCCAAGTTGGTTTCAATGAAATGTAAGCACCTCAAATGTGCAACCACCAAATAGGTTGGCATCAAACACTTCCACCATGGAAAGAAGTGAAGGTGGACCACACCAAGGGTTAACCAGGACCCAAATCTACACTGACACACTACAATAAGCTTCCATAATCCACGAAGAACATCCACAAATATCGCTAACACACCAAGTTGGACAAATCAACATTAACACTACCAAGCAACCAAATTCACACTTCAGTAGGTTTGGAAACATCTTGTAGACCATAAAGAAACATCACACAACATTATGGAATATTCCAACACCAACAAAATATTCAAACACATTGGCACAAACATGTGCAACTAAGAATACTATCATCCCGTGCAACTAGTCAAACTGCCACTGAGACACAACACATGAACCAAGCTTGTGGAATAGCTGAACACCAAACCATCTAAGGGAAGATAGATACAAGAATCATTAGTACATTCCCAAATCTGCAAGAAAAGAAACTTCAACACGAAAAAACATGGAGTAATTTTATTTCTCCCAAATAACTCTCTTCACAAGGCAGAGATAGTCCAACACAATGTCAAACACATCTTCTATTGTCGCACAATGTAGAACCTAAAACTCTAGATGTACCACCTTTAACAACTACCGATCATCACATCCAAACCACACATGCACATATTAAATCATGAATAAATGTGAAGCACAATGCATAATACATCCTTGACGCCTTGTACACTCTTTATATAAATTTTCTCAAAAGCACTTGAAAACCAAGTGACCCTGCTATATTTACAACACCTACTCAACACTAGAAACACCTTCTCATCATGACCATACTATAGGTTGACATCAGTGAAAACACTAATGATAACATAGTGCAACAAACATTATTGAATTATGTGCTATTATTCACTTTACTATGTTAATTATTGAATTTAGAATTCTTTCCAAAATATCACATGTATAGTTTATATTGGTTATTTTACATTAGTTATTTTTGTCTATTTTAATAACATTACAGATTTTCAATTATCTTAACTCTAATATTTAATATATTAAATCCACTACTATTTCTTAAATAACTCTAGACAGAAATAACATTACACGTACACCATCATCTCATGTGCCTACACCACTTTGTGTGCTTGCACCACATTTGAGTACACTTGAACCATTCTTTCTCTTGCCTATTCCATGCTTGCACATACACCTCTAATGCTTGCACATGAACCAAACAAGCACATGCACCACACTTAATTATACATGTGTCATGTAGGCTTTCACCTACACCATTTTAGCATGCACTTGTGCTAATCTTTCTCTAGTGCATGTGTATTCATGCCAGAAACCCCTCTCATAAATTCCTTAAAATCTTAACAAAAATTCACAATCAAAATACACTCACCTAAGGCTAGCCCACCACTTGTCGCTAGTACTCTTGCACCAAATTGATGCAATATTGATCTATATGAAAATATTTCATTCTACTCAAATCATCTCTCAAAAATATAAAGCTCAATTTTTCTCCTCTCCACCAAGGTAAAAATGAACCTTCCCAAGCCAACCTCCTAGTTATAGGTTTTCCCTCTAAAATTCACTTTTCCACTGTAATGTTTCATTATAATTTTTCACCTCCTAAGCCTTTTTATCCTATTAAGAGAACATCCAAGCCCCATAATCTTTCCTAACCTATCAAGGGGGCATCCCGACCTCATACCTATTTTTCATTTCTCTTCCCAACAACTAGGGCTTCCCTATAAAAACTCACTATATTTTATTTTTCTTTGAACTAATGTTACATTATGTCATCTCAAAGATGGTGAAAACATAGACACCTAAAATATGTTACCTCATTCACATTGTCATCACACTAGGTCTATTTCATATGCCTGCTTCTAACATTAATTAAATAAGTGATTTTCTTTAATTAATAAATTTGAGCATTCTTCTAATTTTAATTAAATAAAAAAATAATTTAATTAATTGACCCAAGCATTCTACTAATTTAACTAAATAAATCCATACTATTTAATCTATAAATCTAAAGTTTATTTTAACATTAATTCAATAAACTACTTTTATTTAATTAATTAATTTAACCAATTTAGTCTTTATTTTAATGTTCCCACCTTAATTGAACAAATCACATTTATTTAGTTAAATCAATCATTCCCTCAACATTTTCTCATAAATTAAATACATACAAATATTTATTTAATTAATCTAAACCCCCCTCATCATTAGTTGAATAAAAAAACCAAATTTATTCAATTAATTACTCATTTACACATTCCTCCACCACTTTGTTTAGAATAAGCAAAGGCAACATTACATAAGGCTCCAAGTGTACAAGGCTCTAGAAAGACCCTTCTTCAATTCTCACCCTCCATTGAAATTGAGAAAATCTCAAGAATGAGCAACTACATCGCTTCTCAACAACAATCATTCATCTTGAGCACATCACATGGTCAACAATGTTTGTTTTGTGTGACAAGCTTATTCCTTTTTACTATTTATTTGCTTACCTTATTTCAATCAAAGGTGTAACTAGGTATAGATTAGGAATCTTGTTTAATGCATTGTTCTTTGTTATTTTATTATTTTTTTTGTATACGCAAGTAGGACATAGAATAACATTATAAATGAAGTAAAGAATACTTCTTGAATATTTAAGTGGTGTTGGATGAATGAACCCAACAAACTCTTGCATTGATCACTTGAGAACCTGAGTCAATTTTTAGTCCTCACATATAGGCATGTATGCAAGATGAAATATAGAAACTAGAAGTACATTCATGAACCATATGTTTGTCTCTCTAATAAAAATACATTTCATTATGTAACTAGGAACATACATGACAAATTTACTTTTAAAATCTATAACTAAATAGAGAGAGTCCATATATATCGCATTAGAAAGATTAGAACCAAATACACTTTGATGCTATTTTACTAGTCCTTGCATGGACCAAATATCTATTACAATATTGAACTAGCAAGTGTGGCCTTGGAAATAAGTATATCATACTTATCCCCTAAGAAAAATCAAACAATGTTAGAGAAGTTTATGCCATGAACTAAATTGAGAATGTTATAAACACTCAAACATGTATATATAACATTCTCAATTTAGTTCATAGCATCATGGAATTAAAGAATAGGTGGTAAATCATGTCCAATCAAAAATTACACATTATCACAATAATCAAATTCCTAGAGGAAAAAAGTATACACTTGTATTGCTAAATAAATCCCCCTAGGATCATGATCTGGTACTTTAGGACAAGGGAGGAGTGTATTTTCTCATGTAAGTGATTAAATTAGTTCAAACCTATGTAGATAAGTATAGAGTGCATGCAATGATGGGAGGGATAGTAGTTAGATTTTACAAGAGTTATGCACCAAGACCATACCATGCTCATACCTATAATAAATACAATAGTTTATCATTCTAAAGGAAAATTCAACAAAGAGTCATGAAAAGGCAACATAATGAACTTGTTCCCTGATCACATATAGCTCTAGGAGTACAATCAATACAATAAATATTGTAAGGAAGATAAGGTAGTGAAACAACTTCTTACACCAATCTTGAGATGAGGGTTATGTAAGAAATTATATATTCACATTATTTACAAAAATTAAATATAAATAAATATAAATATTATGCATACCAAAACATAGTGATTTACATGGGAAAAACCCTTTCAGGAGAAAAATCCTACACTCCAAAAGCCACCCAATATATTATAATGAAATAAACAAGATTACAATACACTTGCAGATAAATATTTTCATACAAGTATCACCAACTAGAGATCCAAAGGAAACTCAACATCTATAAGACTCTCACACTCAACCTCCATCTCAAGCACATAATATATAGTAGATACAATAAATGAAACCATCAAATAGTATTTGCAAAATCATGAGATACAACCACCCAAAAAGAGGCACCCAACTTGTCTCCAATCAAATACTCCATATGACGTGTCCAAACACACACGAACATGTGTAACTCCCCCTTACAATTTTGTGTCCAACACATTTTCACATTTCCCAATTCGAGAGATCCAACTTTTAGAGGTCATAAATAAATCTCAAAGTCCGATTGACGAATCATTTAAACCATTGGAAAGCTCGTAAAATGATTTATCAAGCTATAACCCACTTCATTAGTTATGACCACTTTCAGGTCAAAAAACTACCTCTAAGGGCCTCAAATTTGACTTTAAAAGTTTTGAAAATAGAAACTTTAATTTCACATCTAGACATGATCTTGTGACAAAATTGTACCAACATCTTCACTTTGTTTTGGAAAAAATGCAACAAAAGAAGGCTTAGTTTCTTTAAAAATAACACATCTACTTTGTGCAATAGGATCCAAGATTTGAAATAGATTTATTATTCAATCATAAAGAAATATATCAATATTTGTGGTGTAGCTAAGTTTTAGGATTTAGATGATCTAGAGAACTCACATGATATAACCCAACTTGAGGTCGCACTTGAAAATGGCACATTTCATCTTGGTGTTCATGAGCATATTTCTCTTCATGTTGATTTGTGTAGAAAATTGGATATGCAAAATACTACCAATGAGAATGAATATATATTATATCATATGGTTGAGTATGATAATGGCTCCTACCACTTGTGGTTTTTGTTAGAGTAATAGGTTGTTTACTTGATTAATTTAATCATATTGATTAATTAATTAAGTCACCTTTACTTTATTTCTCTTAAGCTAAACTTAGAAATTTTTATTTATGTATTATTAAATTAGTCATGTCGTCTTGTTCATTATGATCTTGACACTTGTCACATGCTAATTTAATCCTCTTCCTAGGGTTCTCACTTTAAGGTTTTGATCTTTCAAGGATTGATTTTTTTGTAATTATTATCTTCTCGGGTAATGCATTTTTGCTTCATGTTTGCATAGCACCATTCTTGTGCCTCTTGATATTCTTTGGTGACAGGTTATTTGATTGCAGGTGTTCATTGGGATCTGTGAGGTTGGATTATCAACTTCTACATGGTATCAGAGTGTGGATTCAACAAACCCTTTCTCAATTTATGAGTTTTTTTTCTTCATCAAGGGTTGCAGGCTTCAGATGTGAATCCCCTTTGCCTTTTTTTTGCAAATTTTGGAGGTGAGCATTTTTTTGAAGCATTTTTGTGTGAAAAAGACCTCGCCGTTGGATCTAGAGTTGTCGAGAAAGTCAAATTTGGCTTTTGTTTCACTTGATTTCAATTCGTCACACCAGATCTATGAGGTTTTGAAGTGGTTGCTTTGTTTCTAGATCCAGAGGGTAGCTGCAATTTTGGTGCATTTTGAGCTGAAACAGACATCACCATCATACTCAAATTTTGGTTCTTTGTGCATTTTGGTGCATTTTGGTGCTTTGTTGAAGGTTTTGCAAATGGGGTAACAACTCAAGTGGGCTTAACCTTGGAGAAAACTCCCTGGTTAAGCGCGCTGGAGCTGGAGCAGTACTAGGATGGGTGACCTCCCGGGACGGACCAGTGCTTCACCTCTGTGAGCATCACCTAGATGCAATGAGTGCTAAGTGGACCATTCGATATCATGAGAGATGGGTTCTTGTTGAACCACTACTCATGAAACATGGGTCAATGAGTTTGACTTGAAACTACACGGTTTCCTGATAGCAATATCATAATTTGACATGCTGTGGAAAAATACCTCCTACTTATCAATTGATGAGCTAAAGGGGGCTCTATTATGAATGGTTCATAAGGCACAACACTTGTTGAAGGTTTTGCAAATGGGGTAACAACTCAAGTGGCCTTAACCTTGGAGAAAACTCCCTGGTTAAGCGCGCTTGAGCTGGAGCAGTACTGGGATGGGTGACCTCCCGGGACGGACCAGTGCTTCACCTCTGTGAGCATCACCTAGATGCAATGAGTGCTAAGTGGACCATTCGATATCATGAGAGATGGGTTCTTGTTGAACCACTACTCATGAAACATGGGTCAATGAGTTTGACTCGAAACTACACGGTTGAATCCTGATAGCAATATCATAATTTGACACTTTGTGGAAAATACCTCCTACTTATCAATTGATGAGCTAAAGGGGCTCTATTATGAATGGTTCATAAGGCACAACACTTGCTGAAGGTTTTGCAAATGGGGTAACAACTCAAGTGGGCTTAACCTTTAGGAGAAAACTCTCACTGGTTAAAAGCGGCGCTTGGTAGGCTTCTGATACTAGGATGGGTGACCTCGGGGACGGACCGATTAACTTCACCTGCATGAGCATCACCTAGATGCAATATGAGTGCTAACAAGTGGACCATTGATATCCTCGAAGATGGGTTCTTGTTGAACCACTACTCCGCAAGAAACATGAATTGATGGAACATTTCGAAACTACAGTTGAATCCTGATAGCAATATCATAATTTGACATGTTGTGGAAAAATACCTCCTACTTATCAATTATTGAGCTAAAGGGGCTCTATTATGAATGGTTCATAAAGGCACAACACTTGTTGAAGGTTTTACCAAATGGGGTAACAACTCAAGAGTGGCCTTAACCTTGGAAAAACTCCACACAGTTAAAGCTGGCGGCGAGCTGGGCTTGATATATACTTTAGGATGGGTGACCTCCCGGGACGGACTAGTGCTTCACCTCTGTGAGCATCACCTAGATGCAATGAGTGCTAAGTGGACCATTAGATATCATGAGAGATGGGTTCTTGTTGAACCACTACTCATGAAACATGGGTCAATGAGTTTGACTCGAAACTACACGGTTGAATCCTGATAGCAATATCATAATTTGACACGCTGTGGAAAAATACCTCCTACTTATCAATTGATGAGCTAAAGGGGCTCTATTATGAATGGTTCATAAAGCACAACACTTGCTGAAGGTTTTGCAAATGGGGTAACAACTCAAGTGTGCTTAACCTTGGAGAAGCTCACGGATTAGCTGGCGCTTGAGCCCCTAGTGATACTAGGATGGGTGACCTCAGGGACGGACCCGGTCTTCACCTCTGTGACATCACCTAGATGCAATAGCAGGTGCTAAGTGGACCATTCGATATCATGAGAGATGGGTTCTTGTTGAACCACTACTCATGAAACATGGGTCAATGAGTTTGACTCGAAACTACACAGTTGAATCCTGATAGCAATATCATAACATTAAGATCGCCTGTCAAATTGCCAACTTTGGTGTAATTGGCTTCTAAGGCAAAAGTTTTTTGCTTCCAAGGCCGTACAACCCATGTGCACGAAGTTAAAAAAAAATCAATTTTTTTAAGGTCAACATATTTTTTAATCAATTTCTATATTTTGAAATTTATTAAAAAATATATATATAATTATTTTTTTTGCTGCGTTGAAAAGTTGGGTCGAAGTTTTTTGGGGGGATGGATTTATTTTTTAAAGCAGGTGCATTGAATGAGTACCTATAGGGTACCTATTGACGCAGGCCCTTGCGGGCCCCATGCCAACCACCGACAACTTTAAAGTCGACCGACAGTGGCTCCCAAACCCTGCCGGCAATTGTTTCCAGCTCTTTCACAAATTCCGGCGACCTTCTGAGTTTTTTCGACCTGCGACATTTCAAACCAGCCGACGGCGACATTTTCTAGGTTGCCTTTTATTTTCCAACAATCTCTGGTTTTCCTGACGGCCTCATTTTTTTCTAGTCAGTGATTGTTTTTTCCCAACAGGCAGTGTTATTTACAACTCAGAGAATCTTTATGGAATATTCCATCACTTTTTTGGTATATTATGTCAGCCATTTTTTTGCAGGGGAGGCCAATTTTTTTTGTTTGTGGGGAACATTCTGGGAATATTCTACTGATGTCAACATGACATCATGTTGACATCATTGGTACAAATTGTTGAATGCCCCCCTTTGACCCCCTTTGTGCCTTGAAAGGAGTGTTTCTTTCTTTTGGCCATATTTGGGGCATACAATATCATTTTTTGGCAAACGAGATATCGTTGAAAAGCTGGTTCCACCAAATTTCCAGTGGTGTTGGTCTCATTGCTTTATTTTGTTGTTGGTGCATTCTACAACCTGTTGAAGTCAGAGGTGTTGCTTTTAGTCTCGAGCTCATAAGTTTTGACCAGTTTCTCTATTTTTTGTGATTCTAGCAGTGTTGGAACCATCTTTCAAAGCTCTTTAGTTCCATCCATGCATTTTTTTCAAATTTTTCTCCAAGTACATTTATTCATATTTTTTTATTTTCACTCTAGTGAATTACTTGGATGTTTTAGCTCCTAGAAACTTTTCGTTTGCATGGGATAACTTATTTTTTGTTGTTCTATATGTATTTTCAGTATTCTATCCTATTTGGGCATTGTAGACATCTTTTTCATGCATGTTCTCTTTTGTAAATGCACTGAGATAAAATGCCTCTGTATTGCACCTGTATTATGGGATCTTGCACATCACTTTGTGCCTTACTGTACTTGCACTATGATATAAAGTGTCATGGGGGTTGATGTTTACCTTTGTTTTTCCTTCATACCTTTCTCATGCGTATGTGACTTTTGTTTTCACATCCTTTCTATCTACTTGTACTTTTATGATTGCACCTTCAGATGTTCTTGGTTCCTCTTCATGCACTACATTCTAACATTCAGTTTCAATGTACTTGTCATACCTCTCCCTTGTTAGCATTATGGGGGGGGTTTCTACTGTTGGTGCTATTGCTTCCTTGGTTTCGTGTTGGAGTGAGATATGTATACAGTATTTGTTCCTATGTACTGGGCAAATGCAATGGCTGGTTACCCATGCATTTCAGTGAGATGAAGCATTTACCATATGGACACTCTTGCATTCCTATTTCTAGAGGTGACCTTCCTTTTTTCACTTGATTAGTTCTTCAGACTATTGATACTTGTGCCATCTATATCTTTGAGTTCTCTATGTTTTCCTTGGTTTTCCATTAGATTCGAGTAGTGTCGTTGGGGGCACTCATATAGATTCTTGTCTTCTTGATCCTGATCATCATATGTTTTAGCAGAGGTTCTTTTTTCAACATTTCAGCAGTCATTCTTCGAAAGTGTTTGCAGCTTCTTCATGCTTCAGTGTTGTTCTACATGTTCTTCTTTTTCAAGAATTTGTTTGGTTGGAGGCTTCTCAGTCCTTCACACCTTGATTTGGAGGTTTTCCAGTCCTTCAATCGCCTTTGATCTCTTTTTGGAGTGGAGTTTTTCCCATGAGTTTTTCTCTATTTCTCTGCATTATAGAGATCTTTTGTTTGTACATGGCTACCTTATTTGGCCTTGTTTGTCGGGACCCATCATGCATTCTTTTTTAGGGTTTCTAGCTACTCCCTAAGTTCATCTTAGGGGGGGTGTTAGAGTTATCATACATTAGTTAATAATTAATTAATCTTTAATTGATTATTAGTCTAATTTATTCTCACACACTTAAGCTAAACTTAGGAATGCTTTATTAGTTGAGTTAATATTAGATCATTATGTCTCATTTCATGTGATGTTGACACTTGTCATGATCTGATCCCTTTCTCATTTAGGGTTTTTCTCTTATAAGCATTCAATCCTCATTGTAATTACTCTCGGAGAATATCTGGAGCTTTCATATCTTCTTGAAACTCTCTTTTGTAGTTTTTTCTTGTTGAAGAATATTGCATATATTGTTTGCAGATCTCTTGCGTGGAAGGTGTATTTGTTTGTTGTTTGATCATGTGGCTTGTGGTTTTGTGCTTGCTTCACAATTCTAACATGGTATTAGAGCTCTAGATCTACAAGTTCTTGTTCCTTTTTTTGTGATATCTTGCCATGAAGTAGTTTTTCAGTGCATCCAGGGTCAAATCAGACCTCTCCATTGAATCCAGAGTTGCTGAAATAGTCAAGATTGACATTTGTTTTGTCAAATTTGGCTTCCCTTTGTCAGATCTGTGACAGTTTGAAGAAAGTGATTTTTTGCCAGATCCAGGGGGTGCCTGATTTTTTGGGGAATTTTGAGCCTAAACAGACCTAACCATTGCACTCAGAAGGCCCAAAAACCCCTATTTCCATATATAATTTGTCAATTTTGGAGCAGGTCACCCCGGGGCAATTTTTTTTTACCTGGCAGAGGTCATACGACCTCCTGCATGCATCTCGAGGTAAAAGTTTTGTAAAAAAGAAATCGTTTTTTTTTCTGCAAAAATATTCGCAGTTTTTCATTATAAAAAAAATAAAATCAAACTTTAATTTTTCTTTTTTTAAAATAGCTTTAATTTTTTTTTTTAAAACAAATTAAAAAAAGGAGAGGACTCTTACTAGAGTCACTGCACAATGTACCGGTCTTTTTTAATATAATTATATATATATATATATTTTTTTTCTTAAAAAAAAATCATGTAAATTTTTTTTTAAAATATTTTTTAAAAATAAGGCAAATTGTAAAAAAATTGTGAAGGCCATATGGCCGTCAAATTTAGGCTTGCAGTTTTGCTATGACAGCCATATGGTTGTCAAATTTACTACCGCAGACTATTTTTTCCCTTTGGGAGCTGTTTTCTTCCATAGGCCATAATTTTTGTCCACGGTGTCGAAATTGGGCAAACGAAATATCATCGAAAAGAGGATTCTGAGTACTTTCTAGTGGTGTAGGTATTTTTGGAGATTTGTTCTCAGGTCCCTGTTATTTCTAGTCAAAGTCAGATCTTCTTTTCTAGAGTTGCTTCAGTTTTTTCGGCATAACTTTTGCATACGATGTTGAAAATGGGCAAACGAGACATTGTTGGAAATTTGTTTCCAAGCTCTTCACATATAGGTGGTTTTTAGATTTGATTTTTGGTTTTTTCTAAAAATACTTCTTCTCAATTGTAGTCTTTTTTGGACTTTATGGGCTCACATTGCATGTTTTTTATCATTTGTAAACGCATTGAAATAAAGTGTCTCAGCTCTGTATGTGTAGTGTTAGGATTCTTGCACATCACTTTATGCCTTGTTGTACTCGTACTATGATATAAAGTGCCATGGGGGTTGATGTTTTCCTTTGTTTTTCCTTCAGACCTTTCTAATGCATATGTGACTTTTGTTTTCACATCCTTTATATCTACTTGTACTTTCATGTTTGCACCTTTAGATGCTCTTGGTTACTCTTCAAACACTACTTTCTGGCATTCAGTTTCAGTGTACCTGTCACGCCTCTCCCTTTTCAACATTATGGGGGGGTTTCTACTATTGGTGTTAATGCTTCTTTGGTTTTGCGTTGGAGTGAGCTATGTATACAATATTTGTTCCTATGTACTAGGAAGATGTAGCAGCTAGTTACCCATGCATTTCGGTGAGATGGAGCACTTACCATATGGACACTCTTGCATTCCTTCTTTTAGCATTTCAGCAGCCATTCTACGACAGTGTTTGTAGCGTCTTCTTGCTTCAATGGTGTTTTCCATGTTCATCCTTTGTTCCTATCTTCTGGGGAAATTTCTTCTTGATTAGAGGCTTCTTCGTCCTTCACTCTTGTTTGGAGGCTTCTTAGTCCTTCACTTGTATTTTTCTCTTTTGGAGAGGAGTTTTTCCTATGAGGTTTTCTCCTTTTCTCTTGTTGTGAGAGATATTTTACATTTGTACATGGGTACCTCATTTGGCCTTGTTTGTCAGGACCCATCTTTGCTTTCATGCATTTTTTCCTTAGTTTTTTAGCTTCTCCCTAAGTTCATCTTAAGGGGGGGTTGTTAGAGTAATAGGTTGTTTACTTGATTAATTTAATCATATTGATTAATTAATTAAGTCACCTTTACTTTATTTCACTTAAGCTAAACTTAGGAATCTTTATTTATGCATTATTAAATTAGTCATGTCATCTTTTTCATTATGATCTTGACCCTTGTCACATGTTAATTTAATCCTCTTCCTCGGGTTCTCACTTTAGGGCTTTGATCTCCTTTCTTAAGGATTGATCTCTTTGTAATTATTATCTTCTCGGGTAATGCATTTTTGCTTCATGTTTGCAGAGCACCATTCTTGTGCCTCTTGATCTTCTTTGGTGACAGGTTATTTGCTTGCAGGTGTTCATTGAGATCTGTGAGGTTGGATAATCAACTTCTATAGTTTTCATGTTCAGATGATTTTCATCTCCACCTCTAACATGATAATAAAAAATATTGGCAATTCGCATGTGCATACATGTAATAAACAATATTTTTGTTTCTTGGAGATGGACGTAGTATTGGTTTGAGAGAAATCAACTATTTCAATAGGCTTATCTTTGACAAAGATAAGTAATCTTTAACAACTTTTCCATGGCCTCGTACCATGGATCTTTTGTGCAAGATTTGACCTACAAATGTTTGTAAATTTTTTTATAGTCTTACCTTTTTATGTGCTCTCATTTCATTGGTTTTAGGTTAATTTTCTTATATGTAATTCCTTATTGTTACTTTTCCTTGTACATATGGCATCTTATTTTCTTATATTTGAGTTATTTTTGACCTTGTATATATTTTTTATCATTTTGTGGGTCTTTGTGCAGTCATAATCCCTATTTGATCATGATGAAGTGTTTTTGTCCTAGTCCCCTTATAGTCCCTATTTTTGTCTACTCTTAGAGTTCTCCATTCTATTTTTTCCTACAAGAGACACAGAACCCCAATTAGACCCAATGTTGGCACCCCATTTTGTTCTCATTTCTCTTCATTTTTCTCACATGTTATGTATTTAACCATGTTTACCCAAAATCAATAACTTATATGAGGCATATCTTGTTTGGTATCCCTTGATCAATGTTTTCATAAGTATTCTCCCTATCCATCCCTTGTCTCCCTCTCAACGTGTTAAAATTCACAAAAAATCAATTGTTGGGGTTTTTTGTTTAAATTTTTAGGGACTATGCTTGTGTCAGAGTTTTAGAGTTTATCTTCTTGGCATGCCTTCTCTCCCAACTCCACCTTTCCCTTTGTTTCTATTAAGGTGTCAAAATCTCCCATTAGGCATACCTTTCACTCATTTCCCATATTTTCCCTCTTGCCTTTTATAACATGAGAGTCCTTGACATCCCTTTCTATCAACTATAATGGCGTAAAATTGTACCCTAGTGCAATTTCCCATTATATACCCCTACCTTAGCCTTATAAACTCGACGATGCAAAATCTGCCAAATTTTCCTTACTTTTCACGCATACCTTTTGTTATTTTGCATCGGTGTAATTTTTGTTGTGGACGCCTACACATTGCACTAGTGTCCTGACGAGATTCCCGTGTCAAGAGACGTTGGAGATGTTACACTTTTTTCCACCCTACAAATGTAATGCCTCTTTTCGAATATTGACCACTCAAAAATGTCTATTTGGCTCCAAAATACATTTCGAATATCTCTCTTGCAATTCCATCCATTCTCTCTACCTTCTTCCACTCTATTCTTGCATTATTTCAACTTGCTTCACTCTTTCTTCACACTCTACACCATTGTTGTTTCTTCTACACCACTTTGTATTGCAGTTTTTCAAGTTCTACATTATCAAAACGGTTGTCTTGCTCTCATCTTTCCTATCTCAACTTCCCCAAGCATGAAAAAAGGAGGGTAACATATTTTTTTACTTGCATTTGCTTGTTTATAGAGTAGGATTTAAATTGTCTTTGCATTCTATAAACTATGTCAATTTTCTTTCTTTATCATTTCTCTCTATTGTTGCATATTGGTTGTCTGTGGAGGAGGAAACACCAAAACTGGGAAATGACTTAGACGACGTCCAAAGCACAGCCACAACACTTCTCCATCTTTGTGTGTGTAGGTTCATTGCATTCATGAGGAGCCTGTAGGAGGCTGGACCTTCGGTGAGTTTGGTTTCTTCTTCCTTTCCCTTGTCATTTCATTATTAAATAATTTATCTTTCAAGCTAAAGTATTCTTCTTGTCATTTCCTTTCATTTCATGTATTTCTTCATATCAATTAAAATTTTAGATTAAGACTCATGGGTTGTTAACACAACCTTTAAGTTTCAATCTATGAGTTATGCTCTCTATCATACGAGACGCCAACGCGCTTCTGAGATGATAGTGGACTGCATTGTCATCTATCTCACACACTAGCATCCTCTGGTCGACACTCAATTAGGTCATATTTTGAGACATTTGTGGTTTGTTCACCTATTTCCCAAAATCTTCCATCAAAAAACATAAAAAATAGAATCTAGTTTGTCCTTCCTTTTCATCCTTTTTAGTTTTGAGGTAGTCTTGAGGTAGTTGAGTGCAATTTTCTCCCTTTAGGCTCTTATGTTTCCTAGATACTTGGGAGTAGTAAATCCCCTCCTCTACATCAAAATTTGCATTCCATTTTTTTAGGTTGTTAGGATTTCTCTCACCGTCATGCCTTTTGTTTGATTTTGAACCCCCTAATCCTTGCATTGATTTCCCTTTTGTAATAAATTTTCATCCATCCCCTTACTAGAGTAAAATTTCCTGTATCTTTTTTAACTTTGAACCTAACACTTTTCACTATGTTATCTATTAGGATCATAGGTTTAAGTGTATCCTTATTTTAATACCTCATACTTGAAGAATCCCTAATTCTCAATACCTAACTCCTTGACAAAGGGATGCATTTCTTATTTTTCTTGATCTCCGACACCTAATATTTGAAACTCTAAAAATCCCACATCTTTCACTATTCACTCCCACTTGCCTCCCTACACAACACAAGATGCCATTGATGCCCTAACAAGGAATTGCAACAACCCAATAAAAAAATTTCTTCCCCAAAACAACTATTTGTTTTAAAGGCATAAATTTGTAGCTACTTCCATCAATGGAAAATGAAGATGCCCATGTTGAAGTTAATGAGATGGTTAAAATTTTAAGCCTTGATGGTCCTCAAGCCATCTCCAAGCCATATTCAAACAAATTTTGTGGGTTCTTCCTTTCCCTACGTACATTGAAACTAGTTCACCATTAAGGAAGGGGATGCATTTGCAAGCATTTGTCCATAATTTCATGTGCATTTCATAAGGAAATGATGCTTGATGGACATGGGAATCCCTCATGGTGTACTAGTCAAAATAATTTTAGATTTAATGAATATTTCATGCTCCCCTTTAGTTGGATATGATTTGCAAAGGGGTATTTTAAGGATCAAATTTTCATTTGCAAAGGGGATGAAAATGGAGGTAGAGCAGTTGTAGAGCCAATAGAAAAAAAAAATTATAGGAAATCCTAAGATTCCATTTTCCAACTCTAGGTTTTATAATTTTGTAATGTAATGATCTAAGTTTATCCCAAACTTGCAATTACATTTGTAACCTTTGAAGAGTAAATGATTAAAGGCATAATAAATCGTGATTGAGTGTCTCCCTATATATGGTGTACATTTCAAGATATGTTTTTGATTAGTTGGTAGACCAAACAACTATAAAATATTTGTAATTATTTTGCAAGGAATGTTTTTAGAACAAAAAAATAAATGTATGGTTATTGTCATGGATTACTAAGTAGATTAATTTAATATTATATAAATATAGGTTGTATTTGTGAATGTATGTGTAGAATCTAGTTTGCATGTGCATTTTGGAAGACATGGTATTTTGTGATATATTCATTAAGATATCACCTTTAGCTTCAATTCAATGAGTTCAATGACTATGTCGGCCAACTAAATATAGGGTCTACTATTAGCTTCACCTACCTATCATCCCACAACACACCCAAAATAATCTAAAGTTAAATAACACTTTGATTTGTGTTATAAGGATTTCTACTCCTTGTCATGTTTAAATGTGTAAAATAGCATAAGGGATTATCATAAAACACTCATGTTGCATATCATCTACTTTAATAAGGTTCTTGACCCTAAATATTGTAAATCAACATATAGGCACAAAGTTACAACCAAAATAAAGGTGCATTATGCAATGGATATGGTTTGTGTTAGGGTAAGTGTTTGGTTTTTGTTGTAATATCTATTGCAGTATGTTAGTGAATCCCCCTTGGTTATTTAGAGACAAAAGTGAAGGAGGTTCTACCCACCTCAATAATTGGTCCAAATTTTTTATGTTTGAACATAAATGTGGAGTATTTCTCTTTGATTTTGACACTTATGGCACTCAAAATAATCTTACCTTTAAGGATTTAGGGGCTTACAACTTTGAGCACCAACAAAGACAACATTCCTTTATGGTGACTTGGAGGGAGACATCTACATGATGCAACCTAAGCACTATGTGGAAAGAGATAAAGACACTTTGGTTTGTAGATTGAAAAAATATTTGTATGGTCTCAAGTAATCTCCTAGGTTGTGCTACCAAAAGTTTGATTATTATGTGTTGGGATTGGAATTTTTGAGATCCAAATTAGATTATAATATTATTATAAAATATATAGTGATTGATTTCTTATTATCACGTTATACATAGATATGTTATTTTTTAGTAATAGTGAGGATGTGATTTATGATTTTAAGTCTCATGTTTTAGCTCAAATTGACATGAAGGAATTAGGGGTTATCAAGTATATCTTTGGTATGGAGATCAAAAGAGATTTCCCTACACATTAGGCAAGGCATCTTGTACAAAGTCATTGATCTTTCCATAGCTAATTTTCATGTGTTAGATATAAATGAGAATAATAGTATTATATGGCATGAAAGATATGGACATGTAAATCTTTAGTATTTGGCCAAACTCAATTAATCCAATATAGTTCAAGGTTTTCCTTCTACATAAGAAGAATAAGATGTGTGTCCAAGTTTCTTTATCTAGTAAGCAAAAGTAGAAGCATTTCCCTACTAAAGGAGTATGGTGTGCAAATTGGCTCTTATGTTTTTTGTTCATATATATCTATGCAAGACATCATAGAGATATCCTATTATCCTTGGTGTGAGGTATTTTCTTTGTCAATGGATGATTTTTCTAGGATGTGGTACTACTTTTTGAAATTGAAGTCAAACTATTTTGGTGTTTATAAAATTCAAAATGGTTGTGAGAAAACAACACAGGGCATTAAATCAAAACTCTAAGATTTGAAAAAAGAGGTGATTCACTTCTACATAATTCAAGGATTTATATGGTCCAAAGAAAATATTTGACACCATTTGACTACACCATACACTCCACAACATAACACGATGGTAGAAAAGTGAAACAAGACTATCGTGGATATGGCATTGTGCATGATACAAAACAAAAACATGCCATACAAATTCTAGGGAGAAGTGATACAACAATTTCCCTTTTGAATAGGGTTCCTTACAAAGCCTTGCAAGATATCACACTTGAGGATGTTTGGTCTAACGATAAACTAGAGGTAATATCTATTTATTTTTTGTTTAATGGAAATATACTTTGGTTTTAATTAAGAAAGGGAGTATACTAGACTCCAAGAGTAATAGATATTTCTTTGTGGGATTAGTGATCAATTTAAAGCCCATAGACTCGTTGATGTTTCTACTCACATAGTTGAGATGTTGATGTAAAGGAAAAAGAGCCATTATTTTAATTTATTTAGTAGGAAAATAATGAAGTTCTTGAGTTGAATGTTGTGATGTATTTGAAATATAAACCAATTAGTTTATCTTGTACTCTAATATGTGTTTAACACACTTGGATACTAAGAGGGGGGAGTGAATCAGTATCTTCAAAAATTTAAATCCTTCAACACAATGCAAATTCAAACTTTTAACAAGATCAACAACCCTTAGCTAGATTAGCAACACTTAATCAAATTAGCAACAATGAAAGATAAAGAAATTAAAACACATGCACAAGATAACACTAGATATATGTGGGAACCCAAGAAGGGAAAAGCTACGGTGAGAAATCTCACAATATAGGAAGCTCACTGCTTACAAAATTACAATTTATTTTAAGGCTTGTTGCCTAAGGAAGCACATTGCTCCCTAAAGGACTTGTAGGCTAAGGAACAAAACCTTAGGGTAAGATACAAAGGGACTTGCAAGCTAAGGTGCACAACCCTAGGGTAAGATAAAAGGAAATGTTGAGGAGACTCATTGTCTGATAGCAAGATATATGAAGATTTATAATTACAACATATGTGAACAATACACTCTACTGACTAAGGAGGTAAAGCACATCTGAATTTTCTTTTCCACAACTTACTACATCATTCCATACTCGCACACCACCACACACTTTCTCAACTTGAAACTATTTTTTTCTTCCATTTATATCCTCCACAAGCAAAGAAAACATCAAACTAGGTTAGCCAGAATAGAAGATAAGCAATAACCTTAACAAGTTGGCCACAAAACATAATTGTAATGAAGGTGGTCTTATCTAGAAGATAAAGAGGACCGAAATATCTTATTACATCTTCCAATGTGATCCCAAACATTAAACACGCTGGAGCACAACATCCCAAGTCAGCAACAAGGAAATGTGTAGCACATTACCAGTCAGCCCAAAAACATACTTTCAATTGAATTCACTCAATGTGGTTCTTAACAAGATAGGGCAGGACCCAAACTTAACACAATTCCAAATGTTGATGCATACCCCTAAGCACATAATGCAAGCAAGAGAACAAGCCTTGTCAACCAGACATCCACAAATTACCTAGAAAAACAACTCAAAACAATATGTGACACCAAAGAGATCAACCACTGATGTTCAAACCATAAAGATATGCTCAATGAACATCCAACAACACTTCTAGATACTTCTTTCACACTATCATGCCACAAACAACCACCACAAACCAAAAGGAAATAGAACACATCATCTTAGAAGCCCATAAGACACAACCATGAGATAAAACATTAACAAACCAACTTGCAGTAAACTTCATCACATAAAATCTAAGCTAAGACATTGCATAAAAATTGAGAGTATGTTCACCAAGCCGCATGAGCAGAAACAACAATACAAAGAAATACAAAGCATTTTTCAAACCAATCCCGATAAGCAACAAAACTGCCAACCCACTATAATTACCAGAAACCTCGTTAGCAACATTGGTGACCTGAAAAGATAGGAGTGTAACATCTACAAAACATAAACACTAAATCCAAAATTGCAATACCATATCTTCAAAGGCAGAGAAATGTGGAGCATTCTCCCAAGCAGTCTTCAAAGCAACTTCTTATAACAAAACCTTTCACCAACATCCAAATACTAGAAATTCCTTGTAGCAACACATACTTCCTCATAAACAATAGGAAAGAGCATACAACATACTAGAGAGCATCAACAATAACTCTCCAGCTTTAGAATTACTTCTAATCCTCATCTTAATATATCATCTTTGTTGACAGAAAACATACTCAATAGTACTTGTTCTCATCTGAAAGTGCACCCTTTGTTGAACCCTGTTCAACCACTCAGTGAAACATTAGAATACCTCTCAAAGTGTGGGCTTTGAAAACAGAGATCAACCTCTGGAGAAGGCCGGATTTCTAAATGGTTATCACCTACCTAAGTTGTTCTATTGTTCTGTTACGGAAAATGGAGAGAGAAAACACAAACTGAAAACTAATAATGAAATTAAAAGGTGATACACCAAACTAAAATAGGACACAAAGCTCAGACTACAAACACTTGACTACAATGAAAGAAATTAAACTTGCACAACTCATTATCGCATTCCTTTACATAAGTTCTTCACAAAGAGGTTCTAATGTTCAGACTCCTAGGAGGAAGATAACTTCACAGCTAAAATCCATTTACATTTTTGACACAGTTTGCAACCTGCATTAACATACTTTTGCATAAAGGTGCTAAAATTTGAGACAAAGTTATAGGGAAATAGACAATACCTCACAAATAACTTGATCAATCAATTGAATGAATACAATGATGCAAAGAACAAGTAAAAAACTTCAAATCAATGATATCCAAGGTCTTCACTATATTTCATATCCAAAAATGAGTTACAAAAGTATACCAAAAAATGTCTAAGGACTAAAAAAGTCACTAAGTACCAAAAAGTGCATAATCAAAACTAAGTACAAAAGAGTCAACAGGGTGATTATATCCATCAACTCCCAAATAGTTGCACCAAAGAAGGAACTAGAAGCTTCCTTGGGTCAGATGCCTCCAAAAAGCCAAAAATATAGCAACTAGCTCTTCTCCAAAAAGACTCCAAAGTGCAGAAAAGGTTAAACTTGACTAAGTCAATCATAAATGCACATGAAAATGGTGCCTAAATACTCTCCAACTTTCCAAAAAGCAAGAAAAACCTCCCTATATGCTCTCCCTTGGTCGACCAACTACTCCAACCAACCCTATATGCTTGCAAATGCTTAAAGCTCAACTACCCCCTTTGACTCAATCTTATCAACACATGTTTCTCCATTTTTCATTTAGAATAACATTAGTTAGGTGTTTATAACAACACCACCTAACTAAACGTTTTACATTCATAACAAAAAAAAATGCAAAGCATAAATCTTTGAAAGACCTCAACACTTGGCGTATTGAGTTTACTAGGAAAGAAAGTTGCATGGGAGTATTAGTTCATTCACAAAAATTAAAATGAAAGGAAAAAAATGCCTTAGCTTTGTCAGCAAAAGTTTAGAGTTTGAAAACCCTAAAATAAAACTCATTCCAAACACTCAAAATCACTTTCATTTTGCATTGCAATTTTGGAAGATTTGAGTCATTCTGAGGGCACTGCCATGGTTGAGCTATTGAATAGTTTTCCTGTAGAAGCCTACGTTGGAACACTGTGGTAAGTTCTTATTTGCAAACATAAATGCTTTTCCTTCATTTCCTTTCACCTGTGGGGTTTTGGCCATGACTTCTATGGCTTCCATACTCATTTCTTGTGCCTTATTTTTCTCTGTTGATACCTCCATTTGTTGGCCCCCATGGAGACCTCCATTTTGAGCTTTGGAACACATTTCATTTTGTCACTTCACTCTGTGATGGGTGCCGCCATGAATTTTACATGTATCTAAAGCTTGGAGGAGTAATTCTAAGTCAGGGTAAGCTCATGTTGTGTTTCCATGCTTTTATTCTTCTATGCTCGATCTCTGTAAGCAAAAACACATATTTTCCTATGTATTTCTTCATTACTTTTGAGAATGAAAATTCATCTTGAGCTCTGTAAGTTCAAGAATGATGAATGTAACTTGTCTTTTGTGTATCCTTAGTTTGTTCACACCCACGCTGCGGCCTCACCATATTTTATCCCTTGATCTTTTTTGCATTTTTTGGCTCAACCCTTGCATTCATTCTGGGTCTACAGTTCTTCTTTAGAAAACCCCAAGTGGGTTTCGATGTATGTGAAGAAAGATTGTTCTTCTGTAGATTTTAGTTCATTATTTCTAATGGTCGCGGCCATATCTTATTACACAGGTACCAAAATTGCTATTAGGTTACTAAAACCCAAACTCTTCATTGTTTCTCTACAAATTTTCATCATTTTGATATGGCCATAGTTTGGCCTTTTGTGCAACACAGAAAATACTTTTGACAGCCACTAGGGCTTCCTCTGTATTTCATGGAAATATAGTTCATTTCTAATATGAAACCCTTGCTTGAGGGTTTACAAGTCCTACTTCTTTTCATGGATATTTTGGGTTCATGAACATTCTGAGTTTCATTTTTTGTATTTGGGTTTCATTCTTTTGCACAAAAAAACTTGGCTTCTAAGCAACACCTCACGACTTGGACTTGTACCATTGTCAATGTATGATTAGTTTGTGACCTTATCATGTATACTCTATTCATTGTGACTGCTATGCTACCTTCAAGAAGGTTGCTTCATTGTCTTATGTTGAAACCCATATCATTGTATCATTTCTATC
The DNA here is from genome assembly GCA_007258455.2 of Sequoia sempervirens. NCBI lineage: Eukaryota > Viridiplantae > Streptophyta > Pinopsida > Cupressales > Cupressaceae > Sequoia > Sequoia sempervirens. The sequence goes on along the minus strand of VDFB02353493.1, from coordinate 83,611,322 downwards.
CCTTATTGACTGGAGATCAATGATACCAATTAGCATGAGCCATTTGCACTACCTTAATGCCTTTATAAGGTGAAACTGAGTTATTGGAGCCATTTGTAGCACAACATTAAGCTTCACTATCATGTTGTCATGCTTTATGAATCTCATTGTTACTTACTTTAACTTGCTCATACAGGTGCTATGAGGAATCTGCATGGTCCTAAAGCCATTATTACATTTAATAGAAGATGAATGCATTTTTTGTCCCTTTATTATTTCTTTGTCATAGTAGTGAGATTTGGCTTTAATGTGATTGCTCTCATATTCCTTTCATCATGGAACTATCTTGGTGCTTATATAACTATTAAATTGCAATTAATCACACTACTGAGACATCTTATTGCATAATACTTGATAATCACTGTCTTCTTTATGAAAATTAAAATACCCTTTGTAGCTAAGGAACCTGCTTGTGATACAAGATTTCATTATCTCCATGCTTTACACTACTGTCACTTTATTTGTTGCTCCATGTGACATGGTTGAGAGAAAGTTTTCCTTTATGTTTTACATATTGTTTTAGCATGTTTTCTCACTATTATGATGGTTTTGAATGACTATCACACAGACTAGTCATACCTTGTTGTCATTATTCTCCCTGACTTCCACTATTAATGTCTAATCATTAAGCATTGGAATGCTTTGATTGTCATACTATATCATTTTCTATGTCACTGTACCTAATGAGTACCATTGTTTAGTCTTTTAGGACACTGTGATTCCATTGAGCATCAATTTATTATTAATACTAGTGAATTCATCAACTTCACTGCCATGAATGATGAATTCATCCTTGATTGCATCACAATGTCATGGAGGACATAACAAGCTTATCTTGTCAAAACACAAAATGATAGCACGTTGGGCTCAACCCTTGTGGGAGCCACATTTTATCTCGCATGTTATAATTAGATAAAACAAAATAGTATCAGGATTTCATCTCTACATGCACAAGAAGCAAACATGTTGGATAAAAACAAGCATATGATAGATGTGTTTGATAAATCTCTTGTTTTCCTAGACATCTATGGTATTCTTGGCTATTTTAATGCACATGAGGATCAAGTTATATGTTTATAGATGTATGCCCATATTTTGACTAGTGATCCTTCATTGTTGTAACAACATTTTTCTCACAAATGCAGGGAACCGAGGAGCAACAATGAGAGCATCAACTAGAAGTAGGACAAGTGAGAGGGAACGAAGATGGTGTAGAACAAAGCAACCAAGATTCTTCATTCAAGCAATCATGGGTCCCCTTTCTCTTTATGTGCATTCTTGTTCTTTATTATCTATAAATGTATAATATTTTTCATCATATGCATTTTGATAGTCAGTCCCACGGCTTGTGTGGGACATCATACATTTATATCATCAATAAATAATATAATTTTGAAAAGATTGTGCACTTTATCCTATGTTATATGCATTTGCATAATGCAATGTAGTATTGTAGTCTTTATAGTTTGTTTATGCACATGAATGTGACATAGCAGAGTTAAAATATACCCTCTTTTCATTTGTAAAACATAATAGCTCTACATGTTTTAGCTAGTAGCTAAAATAGGTAACAATACTTTAATTGGCATCAAACAAGTCATGACATCTAACCATGAACAACATCATTGTTAGCACATCATCATAGTATACCATCAACATACAAGTGTAAGCATCAATGAAAACCCAAATTGAGTGTTAACACAAGCATCAAACTAAGTGTTGACATCAATGACAAACATGTGTGCAACAATATGTAAATATTAGTTTATCAAAAACAGATCTAAAGTTGTCCCCACTTTAACTGAAGTTCTTCCAACATAGAGTTTTCCTAAGGTGAATCAAACACTTGATTGGTATTTTTTCGCTTTAGAATCTATGTGCAAGGATGAACTTCCTTTTAGATCCACAACCTCAAAGGATGGGAAAATAAATTATAGGTTTAGTAACCAAGCATGTTCAATTTTCTCTTTCATTAGAGCTTTTTAGGTGTGTGAACCACAACAAATTTAGAGGTACAAGGATAGCCTAAATTGGAAATTTTTCATGAAGGTTGAGTACGATCGGTTGATAAAGAATCATACATGGGAGTTCATTGAATTGCCTCCCTCCCAATAAACAACATATTATATGCAAATGTGTTATGATTTCAAGCATAAATTCAATTACTTTGGATATGTACAAGGTTTATGTTGTTGCAAAATAATATTAACAATAGAAGAGGATAAACTATGAGGGGAATTTTTCTCCTATAGAAAAGATGGTCACACTTCAATTTATTCTCTCCATAACAACTTAGTTTGGTTGGAAGGTGTATCAGATGGATGTCAAGAGTTCCTTCTTGAATGGAAATTTGGATGAAGAGGTTTGCATGGTGTAGTTTGAGGTTTTTTAGGTATCTATTCATGATTATCTAATCTACAAGGTGATTGAGTTTATGCACAAGCTTAATCAAGTTTCATGGACCTAGTATATAAAAATTAACCATCTCCAAGGTTCTAGATTCAACCATTTTTTTTCTAATCCAAATATTTATGTCAAAAGTGATAAAGATAGCATTTTGATCCTCATTGTATGTGTTGATGTTCTTGTCATAACAAGTAGTAGGGCTCCTACTCTTCAACTAGTGAAATCAAATTAGTGTGCAACTTTTGACATGACTTATATAGTCATCATACACTAGTACCTAATTATTGAATTTGGAAACATGACCATCTAATTTTTATGGTCCATATCAAATATTCCAAGAGTATATTAAATAGGTTTGGTATGGTAGATTGAAACCCCTTTTATATGTCTATAGAGGTTAAGATGAAGTTTCCAACCAATGAAAAGTCAACCTTGATCAAGGAATCTCTATATAGATGGTGGTTGGGTAGCTTGATGTCTTATGTCCACTCAACCTAATCAAAATTGTAGCCATATTTTTTAAATGTCTCTCTAGCTTGATGACAAAACATTTCCATTGGATGTTGTGGTCTCTCTTTTGTGAGAAAATGGTGGTTGAATGGTCTCTAATAGGGTCTCTACTCTTGGTGTGGCATCTACAATCACAATGGGGGGTGCATCTAGTGGTAAGGAGCATTGGAATGCTTTTCATAGCCCCCATTCATTCAATTGTGTTCCTAATACTTGTAGGATTGTTGTTGGTGTGCCTAACTATGTTCCTTCACCTATTGGTGGTTGTTTGCCCAATAATGGCATCAAGTCCCAACTAAATTCTATGTCAATGTTTGTGGCTTCTTGATGCAGAGCATCTACCAAAAACCACAAACTATCAAGGGTACTTCTTACCCTATTCACAACTTGAGAAGATCAATTCACAAATCACCCAAAATTCATTATTCATTTCACCAAAATCCATCAAATTTACTTGCCATCCACAAGGTTACCAATCATCAATTTCACCAAATCAATATTCCACACCTTTATCAGATTCAAATACAACTTAACCATCATCAAATGGACTAAACCAATATAGCAACATCACTAAAAAACACTGAACCAAGCAAATCATTCACTATTCACCACATTTCAACCTACTTCAATAAGGAAAAAGACAACCAAACTGCCAAACTTTCTTTAAAGCTCTCAACAGACCTTAAATTATTTTCATCTACATTACATTGATTGAAACAAAGCAACTATCTGATCAGGAAACTCTATATCCACCCATTCATTCAACATGCACCAAATTTACTCTTCTATGCAACTCACTCCACAATGCAAAATAACAACAAACCATGTATTCTTGTTACAAACCATTTACCAAACCTCCAAGACACTGTATTCATCATGATTTTGATTGAAACAAACCAATAACATACTCACATAACACTGATCTATCAAATCCTTTGATTCTTGCAGTCAGAACACCATTTGCACATAGGGTTCATATTGCTCAAACACATCAAATCAAAAAAAATTGTATCCAGGCTTCTCCCAAACCTTAGATATACCTTTACCATCATTATTTTATTAGTTACAATACAAGGTAATCACTTAGATCTCTGCATTCACTGAATTTCACTTTCTTGCAGTCATAAACCCAAAACCCTAGTAGTACAACAACATTGCAAAAATGGGTATACTAACGAATCCACCTTGAATCTCCATAAACTATACATATCTTTAGGAACCCATTTCATTCTAGTTCCACATACCTCAAGAGCATACATACTTGTTTTGGAAAATTTAAGAGAATCATTAGACTGTTTGCTAGCAAATCACACCAATTAGGTCAAATTTTCAAAGCAACCACCATTAAATCCACTTGAAATCATCTAACAACCCTGAGCAGTCTTCCATTAGGTCTCAAAACTTAAGATTCAATCACTCTTAGGGACTAAAAGGCCTAACAAAACATTGAACTACAAAACCCTTGATTTTAGGCTCCACCATGCTTAAAAGTGTGAGGGTTTATTGAAAAAGAACATTGCAAACCTCAAATCCACTTGCCACTACTTCCATCACCTTAGGATAGGTCTGCAAAAACTTAAACAATCATCTCCAAGTATTTACCAAGGCCTTTTCATCATAAACTTTCTTTAACCCATCCATTTTTAAGGAAAATATCATAATTCTTATTGAATGCAACACCAATAACCTTGCACCACAACTTCCCCTACACCTGCACACATTCACAATCTAAAAGTCATCCTAAAACAACCCATTATACTGATCTAACTAACCTCCATCAATGGAATGGTGGTTTGAAACTTAAAAGACTCTCAAACCCTGTTTTTAAGGGTTACAAACAATTATAAAGAAAAAGTCTACAAACAGCCCTTAGATTCCAATTGATCTTCTCAAAACCACTTATTATGAAGAGTCAACCTTTAACAATTCAAACCAATAGAAAAAAAAAGCTTAAATATTTTGTACAGATCCAATAAGATCGAAAAATCACAAAGAAGGCGTTGATTTCTGAAAACAAGGTGCTCTTTATTACAAAAATTGGTTACAAGATCCAAATTTTGAATTTTTCTCACCTTTGCCATGATTTATATAGATTCTTACATCAGTTAAACTAACTGCCTATTAAAATTCATCGACCTAACCTTCCATTTTCCCACTTGACTCTTCATATTCTTACCTTTTTTTGCATTTTTTTTGCACTTTTCCCAATTTGACAACTTTGCAATTTTTGCAAGTTTTACATTTTCCATCATTTTGACTACCTAGAGACCTATTAGGGACTTAAATACATTGGAATTGATCTCAACATGACTCTTTTACACACTTTTACATTTGAAAACTCAAATTTTACATTTTTTCCTTTTGAAGGCATTCAATGAACAAGGTGCACCTGCATCATACAACCAACCTACAAAAAATTTCCAAGTCCTTTTGGAAACATGTTGTATCAACCTTGCTTGTTCTTTTACCTGCACATCAACTTCAAAATTGTCTTGGATTACTTCTTCTTCTTTTCTCTTGAACCTTTCTCTTGTCTTTGTCTTGGTTCCACCCTTGGTCTTCACTTGCCTTTTCTTTTCCTTTTGACATCTCTCTTCTCTGCCTATCAGGTTCACAATCATTCTTTTAAAAGGACACAGGACTGCTCTTTCACAACTCTCAACTTTCCACTAACTCTTTTCTCTCTTAAAGGACACAGGACTATCCTTTCTCATTGCCTTTTTCCAAGCAATTTTCTTCTTTTTCCACAATTCATCCTTGACCTTCTCTGACCAATCATCTCTTCATCTACTCCCATCAATGGAGTAGTCTCAAAATAACTTACATATTCAAATGGCTGCAAACTCAAGTGCTTCTTCAGACAGGTATCCATTACCCTCACTACCTCACCACACAACTTAGCAAACCATCCATCTTACCTAACAACAAACCCTGGAAGATGCCTCACTCTTTATATGCACCTTCTACCCAGCTTAATCTCCATTGGAGGATGGTGACCATAGGCCTCAACTTGTCTACCAACACACACTTCTCTTAACTCCTCTCTGCAGCTTAGATGGATCAAGCACCTGCAACCAACCAACAACTCAACAACTTAACCAACTAGATCAACTAGCTCTAATACCAATTGATGCAGAGCATCTACCAAAATCCACAAACTATTAAGGGTGCTTCTGACCCTATTCACAACTTGATCAATTCACAAATCACCCAAAATTCATTATTCATTTCACCAAAATCCATCAAATTTACTTGCCATCCACAAGGTTACCAATCATCAATTTCACCAAATCGGTATTCCACACATTTATTCAAATTCAAATACAACTTAACCATCATCAAATGGACTAAACCAATACAACATCACTAAAAAATATTGAACCAACCTAATCATTCACTATTCACCACATTTCAACCTACTTTAAGAAGGAAAAAAGACAACCAAACCGCCCAACTTGCTTCAAAGCTCTCAACAGACCTTAAATTACTTTCATCCACATTACATTGAATAAAACAAAGGAACTATCTAATCAGGAAACTCTATATCCACCCATTCATTCAACATGCACCAAATTTGCTCTTCTATGCAACTCACTCCACAATGCAAAATAACAAAAAACCATGTATTCTTGTTACATACCATTTACCAAACCTCCAAGACACTATATTCATCATGATTTTGATTGAAACAAACCAAGAACATACTCACATAACACTGGTCTATCATATCCTTTGATTCTTGTAGTCAGAACACCATTTGCACATAGGGTTCATATTGCTCAAACACATCAAAATAACAAATTCTATATCTAGAATTCTTTCAAACCTTAGATACACCTTTACCATCATTATTTTATTAGTTTCAATACAAGGCAATCACTTATATCTTTGCATTCACTGAATTTCACTTTCTTGTAGTCATAAACCCAAAACCCTAGTAGTACAACAACATTACAAAAACGGGTATACCAACCAATCCACCTTGAATCTCCATGAACTATACATATCTTTAGGAACCCATTTCATTCTAGTTCCACATACCTCAAGAGAATACATTCTAGTTCCACATACCTCAAGAGAATACATACTTGTTTTGGAAAATGTAAGAGAACCATTAGACTGTCTGCTGGCAAATCACACCAATTAGGTCAAATTTTCAAAGCAACGACCATTGAATCCACTCAAAATCATCTAAAAGACCTGAATAGTCTTAGATTAGGTCTCAAAACTTAATATTCAATCACTCTTAGGGACTAAAAGGCTCAACAAAACACTGAACTACAAAACCCTTGATTTTAGGCTCCACCATTCTTAAAAGTGTGAGGGTTTATTGAAAAAGAACATTGCAAACCTCAAATCCACTTTCCACTGCTTCCATCACCTTATGATAGGTTTTCACAAACTTAAACAATCACCTCCAAGTCTTTACCAAGGCCTTTTCATCATAAACTTGCTTGAACCCATCCATTTTTAAGGAAAATCTCAGAATTCTTATTGAATGCAACACCAATAACCTTGCACCATGACTTCCCCTGCACCTGCACACATTCACAATCTAAAAATCATCCTAAAAAATCCCATTCCATCGATCTAACTAACCTCCATCGGTGGAATGGTGGTTTGAAACTTAAAAGACTCTCAAACCCTATTTTTAAGGGTTACAAACAGTTATAAAGAAAAAGTCTGCAAACAACCCTTAGATTCCAATTGATCTTCTCAAAACCACTTATTATGAAGAGTCTCAACCTTTAACAATTCAAACCAATAGAAAAAAAAGCTTAAAGATTTTGTACATATCCAATAAGATTGAAAAATCACAAAGAAGGCGTTGATTTGTGAAAACAGGGTGCTCTTTATTACAAAAATTGGTTACAAGATCCAAAGTATGTCTTTTTCTCACCTTTTCCATGCTTTATATAGATGCTTACATCAGTTAAACTAACTTCCTATTCAACTTCATCAACCTGGCCTTCTATTTTCCCACTTGACTCTTCATATTCTTGCCTTTTTTTGCAGTTTTCCTAATTTGACAACTTTGCAAATTTTGCAAGTTTTACATTTTCCATCATTTTGACTACCTAGAGACCTATTAGGAACTTAAATACATTGGAATTGATCTCAACATGACTCTTTTACACACTTTTACATTTGAAAACTCAAATTTTACAATTTTTCCTTTTGAAGGCATTCAGTGAACAAGGTGCACCTACATCAATTCTCCAAGTCACAACTTTCTTCGAAATTCAAAGTTTATTTGAGAGCATGGTTTAAACTCTTTGCAAGGGTGTTTTGGATGGTTTATTCCTCTATTGACTATTCCTCCTCATCCATATAGGGTTGTCCCAAGCAAGGGTTCTACTAATGGCAATGGCAATGGCAATGAAATGTTAAATGGTAATGGTGAAGGTATTGGTGATGACTTTAGTGAGGTTGGGGTGCTTCTTGGTCATGTTCTTAGTAGTGTGATGGAATTATTGAGCTTAGGTCACATTTCCTCATAGTCCTACATGACCATAGATAGTTCAAGGGTTCCTACCCAACATTCTCTTTGTGAAAAAATTTGGCCCCTTCCTTTCTCACAAACATCCCTTATCATGGTTTGTGGACAGGACATGATTAAGAATCAAGACTTTTATCTTCGTTAGGGTTTGATCTATAGATTTAACAATTTGTGGCCTTCTCTTCCTAAATTGTATAAATGTGCTCTAGAACCTTTGAAGCATATCATTATTGGTAAGATCAATCTTTTTCATTGTGCTAAGGGATTCTTCATTGCAATTTGTTTTCTCTTCAATAGATAGGTATTCAGTGTTGGATAGTAGGTTATGGATGTGGGGAGAGCATTCCCTTTCAATCAAGCCTTGGTCCACCTCCTTTAACCCCCTCTCAAAACCTATCAAAATCAAACTAATTTAGGTTAGGCTTCCAAATCTTACTTTCTAATTCTAAGAAAACTCTTGCTACAAGGCCATTGGCAATGCAATTGGTCACTTCTTGAAGATTGACTCGACTACTTCCTTTGTGGGTCACTCTACATTTTCCTATATCCTAGTGAACTTAGATATCTCCAAGGCTCTTCTCAAGGATGTTGTTTTGATGGTGGCAGAGAGGTCATGGACTCAACTGCTTGACTATGAGGATTTCCCCTTCAAATGTGCGTCTAATTGTCCACTCTCTCATCACAAGGGTGTGGCTACATGGTGGAGGAATGTCCACAACGATCACTTAACTATAAATACCTTTGACTCTTTGGTTGATGGTTCTTTTAAGGATGATGAGTTTTATGAGGATTTTGTGTTGTTTTTTCTCATTCCCCATGTAGTGAGTCACATTCTCGAGGGGTTTCTTCCTGTGGTTAGCACAACTATGACAATTTATGCTTCTTTGGTTCCTAATGATGAGTCCCACCAAGCTCCCTATCTAGTTGCTCACTAGTTGGCATCTTGTACTAGATGTTTCTTTGTTTGTGTAGCACCCATGGATGGGCCCTTTGAGGGGGAAACCCACCACCTCTCCCCCCCCCCCCTCCCGCCCAACCTCTTTAGGTCTAAATAATTAGAAGATAAAATTTATTAGATAATTGTTCAAAGGAAAAAGAAAGGTCTTTCCAAATCTATCTCTCAATCACACACCAAAGTTAAGGGTGTGAGGTTGAATAGGGTAAGGCTAGGCATTATTTGGGCTAGATCCTTGAGTATTGTTTTGTACTTGACAACTTGGTTGCATTTGTGTTAGATCTTCTCTAGCAACTTGGCTATAGTTGTATTGTGTATTTCCCATCTAGGAACTTGTTGTGTCAACTTTGAGTTGTTCTATTTGATGTATAAGTTTTGGTCCCCTAAAAACCAATTTATCTTAATAAAAAATAAAGTGATGTCAAAGGTACTCTTGACTTTGGCATACTATATCAAGTACATCTTTTCCTTGGGTTAAGGGGTTGTTTCATGGAAAAGCAAGATTGAGCACCCCATGGATTTATTTTCTACTAAATTAAAGGACAAAGCAACTATCAATGTCAATTGGAAGCATTTTGACTATGCCAAATTTTCGCTAATTTTCAACTTCATCAACATAAACCTACTCCATTTTTTTATGATCAAGGTGTATTCAAGTTGGTGAACAGTACAGTGTATCATGCTCACACCAAACACATTAAAATTCATCACCATTACATTCTACAACCGGATGATCTTGAAGACATTTCTCTCCATTACACACATCTCGGAAGCAATTTGTTGATCTAATGACCAAATCATTTAGTTTTGTTTTATGTCAAATCTCAGGCCAAATTTGCAGTTGTTCCTAGTTTAGTCATTAAGGGAGGTTATCAAATATATATCTACATTTAATATAGTTTATGTAAATATATTTTATATGAATTTTTTACGCTTTATTAACATTTTTTTGTAACTGCTTTATGACCCTTGTTTGATATAACAAGTAAACAAGCCCACATAAAACATTTGTGTAGTACCTCATTTCTCTCTCATTCTCTTTTCTTCATTATCAATCAATACTAACAACTATATCTTCACCTTGTTTGGTGGGGCTATCAATTAGACAAGCAAGACACAATTGATGGTTGCTCTTTGAACTATAGAGGCTAAATATATAACATATGCTTGCAAGGAGGTAGTTTAGTTGCTAGGGTTATACAGACACTTTAGTTTTAAATTTTGATTAGTGAGTATTAGTTGTGATGGTCGAACTATTATCTATGTAGCTAAACTCCTACATTGCATTGTAGGTCTAAGTACAAAAATGTTTAGTATCACTTTGTGACATGGTGAAGGATAAGAAATTGTTATTGGATAATTTTGACACCTTAGTCAATGTTACACATTTTTTTAGGTCGAGTCAACAATACAAAAAAGTTTGTTTGGTGTAAGAAGGCTATGGGTAAAGAGCCAAATCCTACATTCCATGCTAGGACTAAGAACATAAATATTTAGTATCATTTTGACTTTGCTTTGTGGAGGACAAGAGAGTGTTGTTTGACAAAGATGACACCTTAATCATTGTTATGAATTTTCTTACAAGTAAATTAACATAGAAAAGTTTGTTTGGTACAAGAAGGCTATGAGCATCTTTGCCCATAGTAACTAGTTTATGGTTGCTTATGGTTATAACCCCTTATGCAATGTATATAACAAGTAGGAGATTGTTGGGATTAAGTATTGCACACCTTACAAAAAATATTTAATGTTGGTTATTTGGTGTTCATTTCAAAACTGATGGCATACTTAAGAAAATGATATTTTTTTACCACTTTTAAATGTAGTGTGCAATGGGGATTACATAGACTTTACACATCATGTTGGGGTTGCAACAAGACAAGGTCAAACCACTTCAAGACACAATATGTAGTCACAAAGTGGGTGTCATTCCTTAGGAATGGAAAACAAGCCTTGGAATGTGAAAAATCATTTAGATAAGTAATGGGTCACAAAGGCACA
>VDFB02353493.1:82812298-82890088 GCA_007258455.2 Sequoia sempervirens | reverse complement strand
AAACTATCATAATATGTTTTCAATTTGATTGATTTAAAATAATTTCATAAAGTTAGTGAATATGATGAAGTTATTCATTCTTTTATAAGCGTGAAGGTGAATGTTCAATGGTAGCAATATAAAGTAATTCATCAATTTATTGGTTTAACAATATTTATTTAATTGAACATTTGTTTACCTGATAAATATTTTTAAAATTTTTAGTGAAATGATAAAATAATTGTAACTATCAATTTATGTAAATTTGTCTTAAATATACATTGTATCATCATTTAGTCAAATATATCTATTTTATAGTTTGAAAATAATGAAATTATATAAACCATGTGAAATTTAAGTCAATTTATAAAACATAAGACTAATAATGCATCATATAAATAAAATTCATAAGCCATATAATCATTTATAAAGCATATAAACATGTTTAGTCTAACCATCCACCATTCACCTTAATACATTGTAAATAATACAATTAAATTATCCATAACACGATAATCCACCATAAAGTATATGGACATATTTAATCCATAAAGAGAAAACTGCATCATTATATTAATAATATTTGTTAAATTAAATATAAATTTCTAAGGCTTTTAGCCTATTTTGCTCTGCCTTTTTTTGGCCACTTGTTTTCCTTTTTCATTTTTTCAAATTATGTGGTAAAATATGAAGAATCCACGTGGGTACCAAACGAATATTAGATTTACTACAACTCATTAGAAACATTTGAAAAGTATCATAATTGTGTTACATTAGGGACATGTATTTGTTTAATTTTGAATGCATTAAACATAGAAGAATTGAAAGTAACATAAAACTAAAAATCATATAAATATATTACATTAAGAAATTTGAGTATACTCATTGAAACAAAATTGAAGAAAATATATTACATCAATTATCTTCTAAAATTTTTAGTCTATTTTCTTCAGCCTTTGTCTTGGCAAGTTGTCTACCCTTTTTCATTTTCTCATAACAGTCATATGTGAATGGTGGCATAATTCTTAGGCCATCTAGAGACTTTGCACAGGGTATGGCGACAAATGTCAATCCTATTCTTTCTCTTGGTCCAATATCAATAGTGGCTTTTGAAAGAATCAAACCCTGTGATTTGTGAATTGTTAATGCCCAAGCCAATCTTAATGGCATTTGGATTTTCCTCCCCTTTTGTATTGTTGTAATTGGAATTATATTTGGATTATGATCATCAAACGGTATTCCTAAATAGCTGTCAAACTCAACCATTACATATGTTGGTGGTTCTGGTGGACCATTTCTAGGTTTGTATACAATCTTTCGAATATATCCTAGAGCTCCATTTACAAGACTTGCTTGTATCCAAAGATTTGAAGTCAACATTACCCTGACATCCTTACTGATCAATAATTCCAGATCAAGTTCATCATTTGAGCATCCTTCTACTGCATTAATCTTCCTAATTTTGTTGCAACACTACATGCAACGAGATGCTTCAATGAGTATAGCATTTTTTTGTTATGGTTATGAACATTATCATTTGTTGAGAATAAATGAACACCATTTTCAAACTCCTTATTGCCTGCTCCATCAATGGTGATAGCGGTTCTTGTCATAAGGAATCTCCAATCATCAATTGTTGGGTTTGCATCTCTAAGATTTGTCAAAAGTTGATGAAATATGAGTTGGTGGATGCTTTCTCCATCTCGTCTAAATAGTTTATCTAAAGTAACCATAGTTTTGAATTCTTCCCATAGAAACTTAGCTCTTCTATTGTTGTCATATGTTGGTCTATCATTAACAGGAGGTGGCTGACCCAAATCTCCAACCAAAATCATAGATATATCTGAAAGATAAACAATGAATTTTTTTTATCAATACTATATACCTTCATATTTATAAAAGTTTCATAACATGAATTATTTGTATTAGAATATAAAATAGTCATTTTGGTTAATTATAATCATGTGTATACCTACAAAGTTAACATTTGCATTTTGTGGGAATTCTTGTCAGAGTTGAGAATCTATGTCTCTAGCAAGTTTTGACCAATGAAGCTCATTTCATCAATCAAAATGTACTTGATGTGTGCTATTTTTTCTTGAAAACTTGTCAGTCTTGCTCCTTCTAATTGAGCAAAATCTCTTATTGGGATTCGCAGTTTTAAATGAACTGTGGATGCTCCTATGTTGAATGTTGCAACTCCAGTTGGTGTAAGTAATAGAAGAGGTGAACAACCTGGGTTCATTTTTTTTTCAAGAGCTTGACTTATAGCACCAATTAGATGACTTTCTTGTCCTTGTTGTTCCTTGAATTATCATCAACAAGGGTGATGCATTTTGATTATTATGGTAGTGTGTCATGATCATGTTGAAAGCCTTTTTTTGTTTGTCACTAAGGGTTGCGTAGTTCATACACTGTGGTATCTCAACATGTATGGTACACCCATGTTCTCTCATGCTACTTATGAAATTCATGCTTGACTTGTGTACATTTCACCTTGATATTCATTACACCAATTTGTTTGTCTATCTCGACATCTCTCCTTCCTAACATATCTATTTCAGAAACTTGAATATTTTGACCATGATGTAGTCCAGATATTATTTCCCATTCATGCTCTATAGTATTTCTTTGAATAGCTTCATTATCTTCAATTTCAGAATCACTGATGTTTTCATCATTTTCTATAGTTGCTATTTGTTCCACGTGCCAAGGGTTATAATGGAATGACTTCCATGTTTCTATTATGGAATCATTATCGTGACCAATATCTCTTTCCACATCATGAAAAGGTTTATACAACAATAATTCTGAAAAACAAAAGTCAATCCACTTATCTGACTCACGTGGAGGAATAGATAAAAACCTAGGAAACACTCTAACAATAGTTGTTTTTTTCCTTGGCTCCCATTTGTTATCTCTTCCTCTTTTAGGATTATATATCCATGATCTAGCTGCATCAATTAGTGTAACACCTTCCATACAAAAAGACCTTATTTTATATCCTTCAATGAAAGATTTTGTTTGTTCTTCACTGTTCTCTTCATCATTTACACTTACAGGTTTGAACACCTCACGTGACACATTTAGATTGACAAACCTTCTACTTCTCTCTACCAATGGAAGTTCAAGTAGCATGTGACATGTCTCTTGAGCTCCAATGTCTCTTTCTATAACAGTCTCATTCAAAAGCCTTCTATAGGCTCTTGCAGCCAAATCATCAACATTTTCTATGTTTGCAAGACACATCAATATCTATTGGTATGTTTATGAGCTTTTTTCTGCTTTTGTTGCATACTTTGCAATATATTTTATTACAACATGTTTAGAAAGAATAGGTTTCCAACCTATGTTGACTCTCCACAATTGTAATATGTAGCGATTGTGTGAGTTTACTCTATCACCATTCCTAGCTAGCTAAAATTTTCTTTCACCTATTTCTGTCTTCATATAATTTGGATCCTTCCAAATTCAATGGCCAAGGAGCATTATACCTGTAATTAATATGAATAAGTAATGTAGTTTTGTACATTTGAATTGTGTTACTTTTCATTTTAATTTAAATATTTGAACTTATTAAAATAGTTACCTGCAAACCATTGTTCCTCTTTTTTCTCGTAGGCATGCACCCTCCCTACACACTGTGTGTCGCTCTACACAGTTTAGTATCTCTTCATAGTCATGATCAACATCTATCTCTGCAAGTCTTGTATTTTTAAGACATGGATGTCAAGATTTTTTTTGAATACCTACAAATGGAAATACAAATAAATATATTAGTTATATGATAAACTACAAATAGTTTACTTCATATATTGTATGTATATGTTTAACTTTTTCTCAACATGCTTGTATGTTTCGTTGATGTGTATCATGTCTAAGATTTCATGCTTGAAAAATAGAATAGAAATGTCTTTCTGAACTTTTTTGTTGCTCTTCATTTGACCAATCCAATTTGTCCATATTCGGTGCTCCATGTATCCATATGAATCCATGCACATGTGGTGAGCCCCTATGTTGCCATTCATATCTAGACCAAAAATCTTTAATATTAATTCATTTTTCCAAAATTTTTGTTCTAAATGTAGAATGTCTCAAGTGCATGCATTGTATGACTATATGAGGATAGCCAATAACATTTTTCTTTCACCAGATTTGAGCCTCTCGTGGAGTAGTTGGTGGTGTTCCTGGCATCAATGCATGCAAATTGGGCCAATACATATTTGTTGCACTCAAGGTGAAGAATATTGTAGGAGAGCCTATTTGATGAAGCATATCAGTTAATTTTGCACGATATTTCGCCCAACATGACCTTGTACCCCTTAATGATGTTACAAACTGCATCAACCTGTTAGCTAGATGGTACTGTGGCATGTTTTCCATATGCTCATGCAACTCGTTGATGGTGATTGGCATGTCTTGATTTTTTTTTTTACAAATACAGCTCATGAATTTTGTGCACGGTGTCTCATTATCATGTTCATTATGAAATATCTAAATCTTGATGCTGACCAAAATGATGATCCCTATACTGCAATACATGCTTAAAAAATTCATGCAGATGCACTCCCCTCATTCGTGGTTATAACCAATCACATCTACCATTAGGGAACAATGTTGGGAATTCCATATCAAGTAATCCTGACGTAACATATTCGTTGATAGGAGATGCACCAATTCTTGGCCAATCAATAAAAGTTGTTGTATTTGCATCACGATTATCAACCCATGCTTGAATCAATTCCATTTCTCTGTGAGCATTAGGTGGCCTAGTATGCTCAATTATATTTCCTTCATCCATCTCCATGACTGGACCCACAAATATAATTTCATTTGAATCAAAATCATATTCAATATGCACTATTTTTAATTTGTTGATTTTTTTTTTATAATTTTTTTTGTTAGATCATTCAAAGTGTTTTCATCAATTATAACACCTAAATAAAACTTGTCATGGTCTACTTTGTATTTTAATGCCCTATACACACGATCCCTATTAACTATGAAGTTATAATTTGTGCCTCGTTGAGCCCTTCTTCGAACAGTGATGATTGGAAAATCTCTTATTGAATGTGGTAAAACTTTTGAAACATATTCCACATTTTGCGAAAAACTTATTGTATGTCCTTTGTATTTATACTGACCACCTATTGCATGGGTAACTTGTAATATTGGGCTAACACATGCAATCAACATTTCTTCTACTTGAGTAAGTTTTGCAAGCTCTTTTGGTTGTGGCCCATGATCCATATTATTTAAAGCTAAAAATCTATTATTCCCTCTCTCTTGTTGACATCTATTGCACATAAGACCTTCAAAGGTGTGAGATACTTTCATTCCTAGGTAGCATTCTCGACAAATATAACACATGTTTGTTGTTTTGAAGCTATCTAATTGATGTTGAAATAGAATTTGAAATCTTTTGAAATCATTATGAAGCATTCCATTTGGGTTTTGTATGTTACCTTGCCCACCTACATTTATCTCATCTTCACTTCCATGATGAGGTGTTTCAGGTACACATTCTACTGTCATTGAATTTTCATTTTGAAGATTCCATTGCATATTTACACCAGATAGAGGATTATGCCTCTCACTTGCTTGGGGATCAAGTTGTTGTCTTGCTTCTCTTTGAGAATGACATAGTTGTTCAGGTGTTCGTTGATGACTATTTCTAGCTAAATTTGTTTTCTGTCTATTTTGTAATTCTAATTCATGTATTGTTATTTCTGCCCTTCGTCTAGCATATCTTTGTCTTTCAACTTCATTGTGTCTTCTTCTTTGCTCTTCCCTTTGAACATTTGGCATTTGTTCCTATCGTTGTCTTCTACATTCTCTTTGATATTGCCTTCTCTGCTCCTCCAATTTAAAATTCATTCTTGGCTGCACCATATCTAGAAAATAATCTATATATAAAGAAATTAATTAATATATCATTTTATGATTGTAGTATTTTAGAGGCTTGGATTTCTAAAATTAAAGTTGTTGAATGCTAAATCTACTTTTATATTATATGGTTTTGTTGAATGCTAAATGTACTTTTGTATTATATGGTTTTCATTTTGCATTGAAAAATATAGCAAAAGAAAGATTCTAAATAGAATTCAAGTTTACATGACTATCGAATAAGAAGTCTCTAGATGAGAGCATACGATGGTAGTTTAAAGTTTAAGAATTATCATGTTGGAAACAAGCCGCACAATAGACAAAAGAAATTGTAATATGGTCTAAGTTTTGGATGACTATTGTTACATGACTATCAGGTAAGAAATGCAGTTCAAATATAACTAGTTAGATATACAAAGGGTCCAAGGTTACATGACTATTGTTACATGACTCTCAAGTAAGAAATGCATCTGTAATACAGTATACAAAGGGTCCAAGGTTACATGACTATTGTTACATGACTATCAGGTAAGAAATGGAGTTTGAATATAATTAGTGAGGTATACAAAGGGTCCAAGGTTACATGACTATCAAGTAAGATGTATATGGTATATTTTTTAGAAGACTATTGTTACATGACTATCAAGTAAGAAATGTAGGTCAAATATAATTAGTAGGTATAAAAAGAATTTAAACTCAACAAACTAAAAAAATTATATTCACTAATTAAATAATTAAACTAATTATAGAAAGAAAAAAACATTCATACATTAAAAATTGTAATTGTATTGTTTTATTTCCAAATGGTTTCTAATTAATGCATCATAAATGTGTTATATAAAAAAAATATATTTTGAGTAATCTATGAAGATGTTGAAGGAAAAATGACATGAAATTAGAAATTATCTCACCTTAAAGCACAAAAGAGTCCTCTGTGGGGTGCAAAAACGTTGAAGAGTCAATGAAGAAAGGCTACAATCCTTGCACAATGGACTATAAATGAGTCAAACATTTTTGAACCAAAAAATATGATTTAAATTATCTTAGAATTCTAGTAATAAAGTATATATGCAAAATAAGTAATTTATTTTAAAAGTTATTTTTTTAAAAATTTAAACATCATTAACAATGTAATAAATAATCATATTATCAATTTAAATGCCACTTTTTCTTCAATTAATTAATTTTTGGAAATCATATTAAATAGAATGAAACAATCTAATAAATGATTTTATTATTAATAAGTTAATTTTTATTTATTTTTTTAATAGGTAAGACACAACAAAGCTACATATATTCATTATGAAACAAAATTTTACATTGCTTGGCCCACCATGATTCTAGGTAGAACCAAACTTGCAATTTACTGCCTTCTCTATTACAAAAAAACCATACCACATTTACTTCTAAAGGCTTCGACGCATTTCCACCCCTTGGTGCTGGTTATGATTTCTTGGCCCAAACAAAATGCCAACTGATAAGTAGGAGGTATTTTTCCACAGCATGTCAAATTATGATATTGCTATCAGGATTCAACCGTGTAGTTTCGAGTCAAACTCATTGACCCATGTTTCATGAGTAGTGGTTCAACAAGAACCCATCTCTCATGATATCGAATGGTCCACTGCCCACCCATGCTTGCCTTCAATCTTCTTTGTCATAAAAGCTGGTGGTCTCCACCAGGTCCGCGAACTCCCTACACCACTGAATCCCCACCACTACCCCCAGGCAGAGTCTTTTGCACAGGAAATTATAGCCATTTGTTGCCCAACGCCTATGGCATTCTAGGCTTTCCCCTTCCACATCCAAGATGAAGGGAAGCCATACTACCCCTCTCTATAGCCTTTTCACACCATCCAAATTGCATTCCATAAATGCACAAATCCAGTTTAGTAGATTTGTTTCATGCGGGCCGGCATATCTCCTTATTTGAGTACATTAACCAAAAATTTCTGTGAGGCTTGTCCTTCTTGGGAACGGTAGCACTCATTTGGGTTAGTTGGGTTGACGGCCATGGAAGTACTCGGCCTCCATCACCATTCCCCTGTGAGATTGCCCATGCGTCTGATCTAACCATCTGGCATAGGCTATTCTCTTTCATTGACACATGGGCATATTATTAACAAGTTAATTAATCATATTATTAATTCAATTTCATGTTATTTCAATTAATTAATTGATATACTCTTACTAATTAAATTATGGAAATCATATTATTATATAATTTAAACTAATTTAATTTTGTAAAATTGAATGTAGTTTAATAAGTTAAAAATCACTAATATGATAAAAAGATACAACTAAAACAAAAAAATATCATTGATAAAGAGTAAACAATAAATCTTAATATAATTGAATGTTAGTCTTGCATCTACTTGAGATAGTACACTGTTTCAATGTATAGAAAATCGATTGTTCTTGGTTGGTGGCTTTATTTTAAAACGATTGTAATTGGTATTGAGGCATTCAAAGGCCCATGACATGAGCATCCTGAGCGTCTAAGGCATAAATTTTTGAAAGGGATAATAGTTGGAGCTCATAGTGGAACAAGAATTGGCGGAACAGAGAAATATGTGAGTAGATTACAAATCAAAAAATATGCCAAAGTTTGGGGTTCATTGGATATTTTGGTGCCCAATCTTTCTAATAATTACTAACGAAACTCTAATATTCACGTTGCCACAAATAAACTTATCTTCATGTCCATATAACCCTTATTTGACTGCTAAGGCCGATATCATATACCTAGTAATTTCTTTTACGTTGCCATAAGTTTTGGAATCAACAATGGTGCCTAACTTAGCAACATTATGTTGAATGGTTAACTCCATTTAATAAAATGTTATGTCCATCTTGAATGCAATTATAGGCGCCTAAAAGTTAATAAAATATCGTTGAATTATTCCCAGCCCTAATTCATTCCATAAGGCAAAATTATTATTTCCTTTGTCTGTTTAAGTGTTGTAGAGTAGATAGGAATTAGGGCCAATCACTGCAGAAGGCATCGAAGACCAACTTTATGTATTTTTCCTTGCCTATTTGTTTTGCTATGTATGAAGAACATTACAGTTTTGTTCATCATTGGAGGACTGGCCTTTTTGGAGGAGGTTGTGACGATAGGTAGGGGCCACTCCCCTCTGTACGGTTGCACCATTGCCAACATTCCATTTTATTTTATTGTTTCTTTAAGATTCTCCGTTGGGTGTCTTACTACCTTTCTTTCCTGTGAAGGTCTTGATGTTGCAGTGTAGAGCTTGAGTGGAGATGAATGCAGAATCCAAGTGTTTAAGACTACTGCTAAGACACTTAAAATCATCTGGAGTCAGCAAAGGGGGTATTTTCAGAGGTAAGGCTGATAATTGGCAAGCAACCGTTGCTTGGATGGATGAGCTTTTGAGATTGGGGTGGTTCCCTCATTCTCCCACCTTTGATCTTGTTGAGAGTCTTCTCATAAAAACAAAGAAACATGACATAGTCGATAAGCTATGGCAGAAAATGGGTGTCTCCGCATACACAAGGATTGTAAGTCTCGCAAATGGGAGGCAACTTACTGGAAAATTAGTAGAATGTTAGAAAGAGGGTTTTCTCCTCAAGTTTACACTCGTGATCTTGTTGATCACGCTCTCGGAAGGCAGTCAAATAGGAAATGGCTCAAGAACTGCTTCAAAAGCAAAGCGAATAATGTGTGAGAGTTATCATTCATTAGTTAATAATTAATTAATCTTTAATTGATTATTAGTTTAATTTATTCTCATACACTTAAGTTAAATTTAGAATTGCTTTATTAATTGAGTTAATATTAGATCATTATGTCTCATCTCATATAATGTTGACACTTGTCATGATCTGATCCTTTTCTCATTTAGAGCTTTATTCTTATAAGCCCTCAACCCTCATTGTAAATATTTATTGGATATTATCTGGAGTTTTCATATCTTTTTGAAAGTCTCTTGTTTTGTAGCTTTTTCTTGTTGAAGAATATAGCAATTTTTGTTTGCAGATCTCTTGCATGGAAGGTGTATTTGTTTGTTGTTTGATTTTGTGGCTTCGTGATTTTGTGCTTGTTTCACAATTCTAACATAATGGTTGAGTAAAACGCTGCAATTTCAAGGTCCTTGAATTAATTGAAGGCCTTGCTTTCCATTATTGTAGACATCGTAGCTAAGAAAATCTAAATAAAAACAAAAACCTAAAATAACACTGCAGATGGTGCATACCTTTGTCTTCCACAACCGTCTCTTGCAACGTCCCATAAAACCTTGTGGTTGCAATTATCACTCATTTATGCTTGTTGGACTCAATTTGCTTGACTCTAAATGCACATTCGTTATTTGTAATGAAATAATAGTCGAACCATTTCTGGTAGCTGTTACAATTGCATGTAACTTTTAGGCTATAGTTAGCTGCGTAGTGTCTGGGACATTAATTTCATCCAAAAATAGTCGAACCATTTACTCCACCTTAAATGCCATCTTGCTGTACATTAATTTCGTTCAAAAATAATACCATGCAAATGTAACAGTTAGCATGAACAACACAACAACAACCTTCACCGAAGACGTCAATTTTAATTTATGGAGTTTTTCTTGACATAGGTAAGTTGCTTTCATTGTATAACGCCTCTTGGCATAACCACTCTACCATGAAGATCTCCTTGGACCATGAGAAGTTCTTCACACATCACCCTCTATGAAATGGAGAGTTAACAAAGGACAACACATACATTTTGTAGAGGTGAGGCAGCGTGGACTTTGAAACCGTGTTGATAATGACACACACAAGCTTAAAGAATGTCAATAAATTTTGTGAGGCACTAATGATCATCTTTTATGTTTTTTTTTTTTTTTTTGAGAAGTATAACAAGCTCATAGGAATTAAAAGAATTCGTTGAAGACCCTATCCCCAATCTTAAGTTAATGAAGACAACTTTGATATGAGCTCTCAAATAGAGTGATTATTAGCAATTTGCCTATGTTTACAAAATTTGACCACTTGACATTACAAAATAAGATCAAATATACTTCCAATTTAAAAATGACAACAAAATTTTAAAATAAGAACCTCTATGAATTAAAACAAAAAAACATAAAACATTTTATTTCTTTAGGACAAATCCCTTAAATCATTTTATTTATTTACAAGAAGAAACCCTAAACTATCCCATATATACAAAGGATTTGAAAGAAAACCTTAAAGTTCTAAAAGAGAAACCATTAAGTAGCGTATAAAAAAAACAAAACGTAAAACATTTTATTTCTTTAGAAAAATCTCTTAAATCATTTTATTTATTTACAAGAAAAAACCCTAAACTATCTCATATATACATTTTATTTCTTTAGAACAAATCCCTTAAATCATTTTATTTATTTACACGAAGAAACCCTAAACTATCACATATATACAAGAGATCTGAAAGTAAATCCTAAAGTTCTAAAAGAGAAACCATTAAATCGCATATGAAAAACACAACGTAAAACATTTTAGTTCTTTACGACGAATCTCTTAAATCATTTTATTTATTTAGAAAAAACCCTAAACTTTCCCATATATACATTTTATTTCTTTAAGACAAATCCCTTAAATTATTTTATTTATTTACAAGAAGAAACCCTAAACTATCCCATATATACAAGGGATCTGAAAGTAAACCTGCGAAACCATTAAATCGCGTATGAAAAACACAATCCATTTGTGAGAAAACATAAGCCGAATTTAAGTCGATAGATACCCTACATGAATAAGTTGGACTAAATGATAACTCGAAGGGATGCGTCAGTAGGAACAGGAACAACAGCAGCAGGATGCGTTAGGGTTGTCAGGTTCTCTTCATAGATTTTTCAGTGTTTCAGAGAAAATTTTCGTTTTAATTATTCGAATAGGGTTTTCTGGGTTTCAAAACTTTTATCTGGGGTTTTCACGGTGTTCAATATTTGATTTACGATTGGTGTTCTTCTCTTTCTTTGATTTAACTTCGGCTGGTTTCTGAGCGGCTCGAAAAAATCTAGCGGGGATTGTTATTTGCGTGGGTGCGAAAATGGATTCATTGGATGCAGACATAGCCAGGATTCAGGAGGAAAGACGGAAGAAGGAACAGGAAATGGCGGCACTCTCTGCCGTAACTTTTGACAAGGATTTATACGGGGGAAACAATAGGTTTGAGGGTTATGAACGTTCCATTCCAGTAAATAACGAGGAAGAAGAGGAAGGGGACGCGGCAGAAAGAGAAATTGCGAGAAAATTGGCTTCTTACACGGCCCCCAAGTCTTTGCTAAAGGAAATACCACATGGTGGGGATGATGACGATGTAGGATTTAAGAAGCCGCAGAGGATTGTTGACAGAGAAGATGATTACAGAAAACGGAGACTTAATAGAATTATTTCCCCCGACAGAAATGACGCCTTTGCCATGGGGGATAAAACCCCAGATGCGGCGGTTCGAACCTATGCTGATGTTATGCGGGAAGAGGCCCTGAAAAGGGAGAAGGAGGAAACGTTGAGGTTGATTGCTAAGAAACATCAGGAGGAGAAGGAGAAGGGGAAGGAGGATGGGGTGGTTCAGCAGGATGCGGCTCAGGCGAAAAGAAGAAACAGATGGGATCAGGCTCAGGAGCAGGAGAATGCCGCCAAAAAGGCCAAGGTTTCCGCTTCTTCATCTGATTGGGATGCCCCTGATGCCACTCCTGGGATTAGTAGATGGGATGCCACACCTACCCCTGGGAGGGCCAACGTCGATGCCACTCCTGCAATTAACAGGCGTAATCGATGGGATGAGACACCCACTCCGGGGAGGCTTGTCGATGCTGATGCAACCCCTGTTGGAGGGGTCACACCAGGGGCAACTCCTGCAGGCATGACTTGGGATGCTACCCCTAAGCTTTCTGGATTGGCTACTCCAACACCCAAGAAGCAGAGGTCCAGGTGGGATGAGACCCCAGCCACCATGGGCAGCGCCACACCGATGGCAGGTGCGACACCATCTGCATTTACACCAGGTGTTACTCCTATGGGTGGGATTGATCTACCTACACCTACGCCCTCTGCAATCAATCTGAGAGGTGCGTTTACACCAGAGCAGTATAATTTGCTCAGGTGGGAGAAGGATATTGAAGAGAGAAACAGGCCTTTGACAGACGAGGAGCTGGATGCCATGTTTCCGCAAGAGGGGTATAAGATTTTGGAGCCTCCTGCTTCTTATGTGCCCATTAGAACGCCTGCAAGGAAGCTTCTTGCGACTCCCACTCCACTAATGGGGACACCGCTGTACAGCATTCCGGAAGAGAACCGGGGTCAGCAGTTTGATGTTCCAAAAGAGGTTCCCGGTGGGTTGCCTTTCATGAAACCAGAAGATTATCAGTACTTCGGAGTGTTGTTGAATGAGGACGATGAGGAGGAGCTTTCACCTGACGAACAGAAGGAGCGCAAGATAATGAAGTTGTTGCTTAAGGTGAAGAATGGTACTCCACCTCAGAGAAAGACAGCCTTAAGGCAGCTTACTGATAAGGCGAGGGAGTTTGGTGCTGGGCCTCTTTTCAATCAGATTTTGCCTTTGCTGATGTCCCCAACACTTGAAGATCAAGAGAGGCATCTCTTGGTGAAGGTGATTGATCGAGTTCTTTACAAATTAGATGAATTAGTTAGGCCGTTTGTGCACAAGATTCTTGTGGTTATTGAACCCCTTCTTATAGATGAGGATTACTATGCCCGTGTGGAAGGGAGAGAAATCATCTCTAATTTGAGTAAAGCTGCAGGACTGGCAACCATGATTGCTGCTATGAGACCCGATATTGATAATATTGATGAATATGTTCGAAACACAACTGCAAGAGCATTTAGTGTCGTTGCTTCTGCTTTGGGAATTCCAGCACTTCTGCCATTTTTGAAGGCAGTGTGTCAAAGTAAGAAGTCATGGCAAGCTCGGCACACTGGTATAAAGATTGTCCAGCAAATAGCTATTCTCATGGGCTGTGCTGTTCTTCCACATTTGAGATCACTAGTTGAAATCATAGAGCACGGTCTTAATGATGAGAATCAAAAGGTGAGAACTATTACTGCACTGTCCCTTGCTGCACTTGCAGAGGCTGCAGCACCTTACGGTATTGAGAGTTTTGATTCTGTTCTTAAACCTTTGTGGAAGGGTATCCGATCACATAGAGGTAAAGTTCTTGCAGCCTTTTTGAAGGCAATTGGGTTTATTATACCTTTAATGGATGCTATGTATGCAAGCTACTATACAAAGGAAGTGATGGGCATCTTGATCCGTGAGTTTCAGTCTCCAGATGAAGAAATGAAGAAGATTGTTCTGAAAGTTGTTAAACAGTGTGTTAGCACAGAGGGTGTTGAAGCAGATTACATCAGAGCAGAAATACTTCCTGAATTTTTCCGAAACTTCTGGGTTCGGAGAATGGCTTTGGATCGCAGGAACTACAGACAGTTGGTAGATACAACTGTTGAGATAGCCAACAAAGTAGGAGTTGCAGACATTGTGGGAAGGACTGTTGAAGACCTGAAGGATGAAAGTGAACCATACCGTCGCATGGTGATGGAGACAATTGAAAAGGTAGTTGCCAACTTGGGGGCTTCTGATATTGATGCTCGCCTGGAGGAATTGCTTATCGATGGTATACTTTATGCTTTCCAAGAACAGACCAGCGATGATGCAAATGTGATGCTGAATGGATTTGGTGCTGTAGTGAATGCCCTAGGTCAGAGGGTCAAACCATATTTGCCTCAAATTTGTGGTACCATTAAGTGGAGACTGAATAACAAGAGTGCAAAGGTCCGTCAGCAAGCTGCAGATCTTATTTCCCGAATTGCTGTTGTTATGAAGCAGTGTCAAGAAGAGCAGCTCATGGGACACTTGGGTGTTGTGCTTTATGAATACCTTGGAGAAGAATATCCAGAAGTTTTGGGATCCATTTTGGGGGCATTGAAGGCTATAGTAAATGTTATTGGTATGACTAAGATGACTCCGCCAATAAAAGATTTGTTACCGCGCTTGACTCCAATCCTCAAAAATAGACATGAAAAGGTTCAGGAGAATTGTATAGATCTTGTGGGCAGAATTGCTGACAGGGGAGCTGAGTTTGTACCCGCTCGAGAATGGATGAGAATTTGCTTTGAACTTCTTGAGATGTTGAAAGCACATAAGAAAGGTATTCGAAGGGCAACAGTGAATACGTTTGGATATATTGCAAAAGCAATTGGTCCACAGGATGTGCTTGCCACTTTGTTGAACAATTTAAAGGTCCAGGAACGTCAGAACCGTGTCTGTACGACAGTCGCTATTGCTATAGTGGCAGAGACTTGTTCTCCATTTACTGTTCTTCCAGCCCTCATGAATGAATACCGGGTGCCAGAGCTGAATGTTCAAAATGGTGTTCTCAAGTCACTTTCATTTCTTTTTGAATATATAGGGGAGATGGGCAAGGACTACATATATGCAGTGACACCATTGCTTGAAGATGCACTGATGGACCGAGATCTTGTGCATAGGCAAACAGCAGCCTCTGCAGTGAAACATATGGCTTTAGGTGTTGCGGGGCTTGGTTGTGAGGATGCTCTGCTACACTTATTGAATTATGTATGGCCGAATATATTTGAGACATCACCTCATGTCATAAATGCTGTCATGGAAGCCATTGAAGGGATGCGTGTTGCTCTAGGAGCTCCTGTGGTTCTGAATTACTGTCTCCAAGGCTTATTTCACCCAGCAAGAAAAGTTCGTGAGGTCTACTGGAAGATTTATAACTCACTTTACATTGGAGCTCAAGATGGTCTCGTAGCTGCTTACCCCAGTTTAGAAGATGACTCTAATAATGTGTACAGCCGGCCAGAGCTGATGATGGTTGTTTAGATTAGAAACAGAATTTATGTGCTGTGAGAGTGTTTAACCCTTGCTCTCACGCATATTATCTGGCTATATCGCCATATCAAATTTGTTTGACAATCCTTAGTTTTATTCATTAGCTGCTTAAACAACCTTTTATGCTTGTATAAATATTCCGCCTTTAACTGACTTGCGTATAGCAGTTCTTTGGTTCATTTTTTCTGTTACTTTCAATGCACTGATAAGCAAGTTTTCTTCGTTTCTTACATTCAGTATTGTGCATGGACTTTTAATCCCGACATTTATCTATATATGCTATCTGTAAATTGTCACTTCAGGTATTTACTGGTAGCAGAATGTTACGATGCTAATAGTTATCATGGGTTTTGGCAGTTGCTTTGGTTGACAAGCTTAATGGGATATCTGAATAAATGAAGAATTATTTTTATATCAAGTTTCTGTCTGAAATATACATTGGAACTGTTGCTACACGAGCATTGAAAACAAGCCTACTGATCTAGACTATAAGGGCGCCGGGTATTATGACAAAGTTGATGATTTGCCTATCTTTCTAATCATAATTTAATATTTATGCTTTAATTATTTTGTATTCTTCAATATATGTTAGAGATTAATCATTGTGTTGCTGGTGACTGTTGTTTTGTCTTATGTATATACCAAACATTTTGAACTATTTCCTCTCATAAATTAGGCCTTCCTACTTTATTCCTGACTGAAATTTAGATTTACTTTTATGTCCAATCTTGTATTTAGCATTCATTCTCATACAGAAGAGGGGCCACTGTCTAAAGGTAATGGAAAATATTTTTCAGGAATATACTGTTGCTGTTAAACATTGGAATGTTAGTGCTTGCTGATTGGTGCAGAAAATGCCAAGCAAATATTTCAGGTATTCTCCGAAACGTTTCACATGTAACTTTATGATTTCTTGGGTTCGATGATTAACTGAATAAGCCCAATCTATTGTTGTAGATTATCATATTTGAATTTACAAATATGAGATGTAATTTATTATTATAGGCTCGATAAATGGGACAAGGATACTGCTTATCAGATAGTGAAGTAACATTCCTTTTAACATGGAGTTTTGTTTGCCAAAGGAATTTAGTGGCACCACCCACTAGCATTAAATGGATCCCTTGGTGCGTGCTTTGCCACCGTCAGGAAAGACACTTTTCTAGACCTTTTCTATGGCCTAAGCATTTGAGTTAGAAACATCGAGTTTCTTGTTGTTTCTTATGACCTTTCTGGAGGCCAGTTTATACTTCACTTTTACAGTATGCAAGATATGTTGACACGGCAAAGAACATTAGAAGAAATCAGATTCATTTAGTTGGTAGAAATTTAAGATCAGCCTTGTGATTCATTTGAAATAGAAGAGAATAGCCTAGACAGGCTTGGATTTTCCTGAAATATAAGAGTGAATTTTTATTGTTAATCTTCAATTTGTTGGTTCCAACCATATAAGCCTAATATTAACCCATAAGGTTTTATTTCGAGTCAATATAAACACAACCTTCAACAGAAAATGGCATAATTTAAGGTTGGGATAAGGAGAGCGTTTCTATTCTATTCAAAGTTCACCTCCACATCTTAAAATCGAAGTAAGTTGATTGCTTATTGGAATTGTGTATAGTTGAATTTCTCGATCGTTTTATTGCTGGCATGAAACGTGATGAATGTTTGACTCTTTTAAAGCGTTACAGTGCTGAAATCTAGCCAGGGAAACACCAGTGATATCAACCCTCGCAAGTATTTCATTGCTGACATATTGACTGGGAAAACGCAAGACATATCAACTCTCTTGAAGTGTTTCATTGCAGGCAAGTTGGCTAGGGAAACACGAGAAATGTTTAACTCTTGACTAAACACGCAGCATGATTTTCCGACTTTTAAAGTTGGAATAATAATGTCTGCCCAAAAGCTTGTCCAAGCGCTTAGTCAGCATATAATTAATTACTTGTGGAGCCTTTAATCAAAATCTTGAACCAGGGGCTTGGACACCTTATTCAAGAAGCAATTTAAGATGTGTATGGGATAGGCCTCTCGCTTGGGATAATGGAACTTAGAATCAGCTACTTGTGGAGCCGAGCTTTTAACCAAAGCCTCAAATTTTAAATAGGTAAGTAAAATCTAGATTGTATGTTATTAACTTTATCATAGCTTAAGGATTGGGTCCACTAGGTTCTTGTACACATCATAATACAAATGCCAATTAATGTAGTGTCTCATCCCAAAGAATCTTGAGATTCTTCCGAAGTGTGGCTTCCACTTCCATGAGGGACCAAATATTTACAACTCGTTATAACAAGTAAGAAAATATAACATGTTAAATTATTTTATTTATTTATTGATGATCATTTGAATAATTAGGGAAAAGGGAGGAATAGCAGCAGCAACATTAGTTTTAGCCGCTGCATGTGACTTTTTAGACTTTGCAGGTTCAATTGGCATTGTTTTTCGTTTCGTTTTTTGGATTGCAGGTTCATGGTTGATCCACAAGAGTTGCTGGATCCCTTTAAGCTCTCTTTCAAATAAATAGTGCTTGGTGACCATATTAATCATTCCATACAAAAAGCTAATGCAACACATTCTTGTGAATTTAGTTCAGAGACAACAATTTTCTTTGGAAAAAGTGATAGCTAATGATTTAAAAATCAATGGATGTGTTTCTCAAAGTAAGGAGATTCTTACAAATATTTTTAATCTTGACTCTGTAGTTGATGATTTAGATTTTTTCTAAAGAAATGTCCTTGTTTGTGAGTTCATGGGAGATAAATTAAATATAAGGATGCTAGAGGATTGCGTCAGCAGAGTTGGGCTAATTGAAGAAGACATAGATATTAGATTTTTTTTGTTTTGACTTTAATAATGTCTCTAATTGTGTTTAGTTTTTTTTAAGGAGGTCCTTATTTCTTCAAGCATGCTGGTTTTTTCCTGAAAACTTGACATTTGTTTAGTCTAGTTTGCCACTAATTTTCTGGATGAATGTCTAAAAGTTTTAGGTGATTTATTGGGTTTCTATTTGTATACTTCATTGACTACCAATATTTTTTTTTTCTAGTTATGCTCAAATTTATGTTGAACTAATTTTTAATAATCTCTTGCCAAAAGCTTGACCAAGGGGAAGATTTTGATTGGCATTAAATCCTAGATTATGAAGTCATTTTTTTAGATGTAGGGAATGCCATTGTTACAAACATCTATTTCAAGGTTATCCTCATCTCGAATCATATGATTCTTTAGAGAAATTGCCACAAGAGAACAAAAAGGTAAACAACAAATTCAACAAGATAATCATTGGTATATTGCTAGCTTTTCTAATGTTGATAGCTTTACCATGGCTCGTAGGAAAGGTAAAGCTTGAATTCCAAATCCTAGAGGAGCCAAAATTGGTTCTCAAAATAAAATATAAGTTTGCTATTTTATGAGAAATATCCACTAGATTTCAGGATGATCAAGATGAAACCTAAGAAAAGGATGGTAGCAAATCATGGGAATTAAGAAATAATGCATGATCAAGAAAGTCATTGTAAATTGTAGGGTGCTAACTTTTTCGATGAGAAGCAATATTGTATAGCACTTTATGGGGAGTTCCTAGATGTGTCTGCTACTGTTGCTAATGTCCACCATGTGCCTTTGGTGCCAAGTCTATTGTTTTTGTGTGTAACCCTCTTTTTATTCCTAATAACTCTTAAACACTTGAAAATTGTGGGGGCTCTTCTTGCCTTTGATGAGCTTGAATATGTGCTTGAAACCCCTATAATGGAATTTGATAAACAATAAATTAATTGAATGGTGCTCTTGATTGTTGCCCTTGCTTCACATGCCCTACTAGAGGAGGAATTTTTGCCGCTTGGGACTCACAATGGTACACTTGATGTATCTTTGTTTGTGGTTGTGAGTTTTGTTCCTATTACAACAAATCCTAATGATTCAAGTTTTAACACGAAGGGTGTGACCCCTTCTGTGTTCATGGGTTCTTTCCCTATTGCCATGAATCTTGATTATGTTTAATGTCGACATTGTTGTTATGCAACATACACATGCTCGTGCCTCCTCTCATATGCCTAGTATGGTGGTGGAAACCTATGTGAACTTTGCTAGGGTAGGAGTCCTTGTTGGTGCTCCTGGTTCATTTCATTCAATGGGATTTGTGTCCATCTCTATTGGGTGAATCGAAGCCCATTTCTTGTTCTCCTTCATCCCTATCGTCATCTATAGATAAGAGGTGATGGATAATGAAGAATTTTTTTAATGTCTTGCTCTCATATACAGTTTCAATAATTTTTTGCGCTACCTTCTAGAATTGAATAAACGGGTTTTGTAATTCGAGAAGCCTCTTACTAAGGGTAGGATTGAACTATATTCCTATGCTAGGGGTTTTTTCATTGCATCCTTTTGATTAGAAGATGATAGGAAGCAGGTGCAGGAGAGTGGGCTTTGGATGCGAGGACAACACTCCCTCTCACTCAAATTGTGGTTTCCCTCCTTCAACCCTTTAACATAATCCTTAAGTATCATGCTCATAGGGGTCAAACTACCCAATCTCCCTCTCCAATTTTGGGAAGTTTTATGTTTTAAATATATTGGCAATGCTCTTGGTCTCCTTTTATAGGAGGATGGATTGTCATCAAATTTCAACAATACTATATTTGCATGTAATCTTGTGGACATTAAAACTTTTAAGGAGTTTCCTAGGGATATTGTCTTATCTTTTGGAGATAAATAGTGGAATCAAACACTGAATTATGAGGCTCTTTCCTTTCACTCTAGGAGATGCTCTGCTATTGGACACCTTGCTTTAGAGTTCCCTCGTTCTCACTATAAAAATGGTGAGGCCACTTGTTGGAGGAATGCTCTCTATAATCATTTGACTCTTAGTGATTTTGATACTAAGGATGATAAGGTGGCCCCTTTCCCTAGGGTTGTTGGGACTTTAGATATTGGCCTCTTTCCCTAGGGTTAATGAGTCATCTTCTCAAGGCCTAATATGGGCCATTCCATATTTGGACCTCCCATTGCTAGGTGTTGAGTCTACATATCTTGCTCTTGGAGATTTTGGTGTAGCATTCAACTCCTCTTTTTGTCCCTATGAGGGCTCAACTCAAGTTTTTAATGGAGGCTAGTCCTCCCCTCTCCCCCCATTCAGACTCTTTGAAGAATGATGTCTCACAAAAGATTTTTCAAAGAAGGAAGAGAGGTCTTCCTAAACATGCTCATATTTCCCACACCTAGGTCAAGAGTGATCAAAATGCTAGGACGAGGCTTGGGATTGTGTATGTTTGGCAATTACGTTGCAACCTTATTGCACATGGTTTATGGTTCCTTCAAAACTGTCTTTATGTTGGCAAATTGACTACAATGGTGTAAGGTTTCAAGTCATTTCAAAACCTGCTTGTATGTGTTTTTGTTGTGGGTCAATTGTGCCTTCACTGACATTTTGCCTATTGTTTGGGTTTCCCAGTTGCCTTCAAAACATATTGTTCTACCCCCTTGAATAAAAAAGAATAAAACAATTCTACTTTTCATCTAAAATATAACTTGAAATCAAATTCTTTCAAAGAAAATAAGAAAAAAAATCCTTCAACATAGGCTTTGGGTACTAAGCAAAGTCAAAACAAAAAATAGGGGAGCCAAGAGGCACTCGAAGTAGGCCATAAGATTGTTGATGATGAATCCAAATGTTTGGGAGAACGCTTGTTGTCTTCAAGTCTTCTCAATCAAGTGGATTCATCTCTTCCTCACCTATCTTAATCATGATTATTTCTTAGAATGAAGAGGGCTTGGTAATAAACCCAAACATAATGTTGCTAGAAGAATACTTAAAGATCTAAACCCTTTTATGTTGGTAATTCAAGAAACTAAGCTTCCCAAAGAATCTACAAAAAGTTGGCTGCAATATTGGTAGATATTGGGAAAGCATTATTATTTCTACCCTTGGTCTATTTGGTCGTCTTATGTGTGCTTGAGACTAGATATTTTTCTCCATTTTTTTTTTGCAGTGGCAGTCTCTCTTTAGAAGGGGTTCTCTAGCAATCTCAATGTCTTGACTACTAATTGTTAATTAGTGATTGTTTTTGCTCCCCAAGATCTTCAAGGTAAGGTTAGAACTTTGAAATAATTTGCATGTTCATAGAGAAGCTTCTCCTTGGATTATTGGAGGTGACTTTAATGTTATGTTATCCTCTAATGAAAAAAAGGATGGATTTCCTACTCCCCCTTAGGCTAGTCTTCCTCTTCTACAAAACTTAAATTAACTTTAGTTGATGGATATCCCTTCTAGCAATGGCTCTTTTACATGGAACAATTGAAAAAGTGGGGATGCTTATATTAAAGAACATTTGGATAGAGTTTTGGTTAGTGATTCTTGGCCTTTTTAGCACCTCTAACTTGCTTATTCCATTCCAAGCAATATGGGTTCAAATTGCTAGAGCATGGTTTTGCATTGGATGTACCTTTCAAGCCTCAAGTTTTCCCATTTAGATTTAAGCTAATGTGGTTAAAAGAATATGTCTGAGAAGAAAAGATTACACTTTAGTGGCACAAAAATAAGCCTTGTCATGCTACAAATCTATATGTTTTGTTTTGCGAATTACATTTTTTCAAACAAAAACTCAAAGAATGGATTTCCTAATGTGGCACTGTTTTGCAAAGAAAAAGAAATATTTTGTCTAAGTTGATGAAGATCCAAGTTGTATTCAAGAATAAGGCTAAGTAAGGATTCCTTAACTATGCATTCTAAACTCCAAAATGAATTATGAAAAAGCTAAGCTTTATAAGGAAAGCATGTGACAACAAAAATATCATGCTAAATGATTATAAGAAAGGGACATGAATTCTTCTTTTTTCATCATTTTGTTGATTCACAAAAACATGGTATGCTTTTATGGAGATTTAACAAGATAAGGGGTCTAGGATTGTATCCATTCAAAGTCCTCACTAATTCTTGTATTGATAATAGACATTCATTTTAAATTGTATTCGTAGACTTATCTCCCCTCATGATAATTCCTTCCTCAATGGTCCTATTTCCATGAATGATCTTAAGTGATTTGTTTTTATGATGAAAAAATAAAGCTCTAGATCCAAATGCTTTTCCCATTGAGTTCTTTCAAGATTTTTGGGATATTGTCAAATATGACATTATAAAGGTTTATAAGGAATTACACACCTCAAAGTAAATGTTGAAAGCCCTCAATAACACTTTTCCGACTCTAATTCCTAAGAAATATTATGTTCTAATGTTCAAACCAAAGCTCTCTATTATATTATCTATAAGATTTTTTCAAAAAATATTGCTAAGAAGTTGAAATAATTCCTTATATCATTTCTCTATAATAGAGGGTTTGTTCAAGGTCACCAAATCATCAGTAGTATTGTTATTTCCCAAGAAGCTATTCACTCTATGCATGTTAACACAAAAATTTCTATGTTCATGAAGCTTGAATTTCTAAATTTATGATAGGGTCTATTGGAAAATTTTGGAAGATATTTTATGCACCTTTGGTCTTGATGATAATTGGATTCAATTGGTCATGATGCATGTTGTTCCTTTTTTTGTGATTATCAATGGTTCTTCTTTTGATATTTTTCACTTCAAAGGTCTATGTTAAGAGTGATTCTCTCTCTCCATATCTCTTTCTCATTCTTGCAAAAGGACTTGGCAATTTTTAAAACACCTGAAGTGTTCTAGCTCTATTTATGGCTCACATTGTGCAAGGTATGGATAAACTTTCCCATTTTTAATTTGTGTATGATACTTGTTTAATGGGAAATGCTACTCTTGAGGAAGTTATTGCTCTTAGGCAAGCGCTTGACATTTATATTAGAGCATCTAGGCAATTCTTGAATGAACAAATTCTCAAATTTTTTCCATAGAAATCCTCATCTTCAAGAATAGTTGCTAATATTCTTCATTTCTAGGTTGTTTCTCCTCCTTTCAAATATTTGGGTATCCTTATTTCTCTTACATGCCTTGGAAAAAAAAACTAGAATGCCATGATTTGGACAATAAGATGAGAAAGTTTATTTGGGAAGGGAATTTAAAGAAAAAGAAATGGTATTGGTTAATCAGGATAAGATTTGTCAGCCCAAAGAGAGGTGGTTCAGGTATGAGATCTTCCCTCAATAATATAACTCTTGCTACCAAATTATATTGGATACCGTGTAGAGGAACACGATTTATGGGGGAGAATTTTTAAGCTCTAGTACCTAAATATGGAGAACTACTCTTTCATCCTTAGTATGCCAACCCTTGACATGGGTTCTCAAATATGGAAAACAATGAAGTTGGGTAGTAGTTTGATCAAAGTTGGCATTTTCTAGATTGTGGGGAAGGGTGACCACCTTCTTTTTGTTGGAGTTGATAGTGAACCCCACAACTCCCATGAATCACCTACAACCAAAACTCCTATCACATGTAGAGAGAAAAAGTAGATAGTGTGCTCATACAACCCCGAGAAGACGATTGATCTAGAAAAAACAATTGTATGTGCATTATGATTGATTTGAATAACTTGAATTTGATACAATGTACAAAATAATGCTTATAAAAGTTAAAAAGGAAACCCTAGATGAAACCCTAAATGATGATCAAGTTAGATCATAACAAGTGTCCTCATTCGATGCTATGAGACAACATGAACTAAAAAAATCTCAATCTAATAAATATAAAATGCATCTCAAAGTTTAGTTTAAGTGATGACGTAAATGGGCCCTAATAATTAATTATTAAGTGATTTTCCTATTTACTCCAACACCCCTCTTAAGATCAACTTATGGAGAAGCTAAAAACCTAACGATGAATGTAGAATGGGTCCTAACTACAAGGCTTGATGAGATACCCATGTGCAAACAAAATAATCTCTCATAATTAGAGAAAAGGAGAAAACCACAAGGGAAAAAACTCCTCTTCAAAAGAGAGAAAAATAAATAAATGACTAGTGAAAGGACTTCATATGACCCCCAAGGACTATTGCTGTCACATAAGTACAATGAATGCCCCCCAATAGGAGAGAGAAAATGAGGATATAAATCCCTCTCGTAAAGAAAGAGCTTATGTGTCAATGATGAAATCCTAAAGATAGAACACGATCCACTACTTACAAACAACATTTCTCCCTTTAGGAAGAAATAAATCCATTGGTGATTGGAGAAGCCACTCCCATAAGATGGATGCATAGGGAATCCAAAACCAAATGATTTGTGCCTCTAAAAACTACTCAAATGTCCACATGTTAGAATGAGATGATGTCAATCTAGAATCATATGAAGACTAATGTAGAACAAGCTCCAAAGAATGTGATGATGGGCTAAAAGTGATGATGTGTATGTCATGAAAGAGAAGATTGAATGTCCTCAAAATAGTCCTCCAAATCTATAATTTGAGACTCCACAACCAATGATGATATGTTTGCAAGATAAAAATCCCAAGTAGCTATGTCTACAAGAGGATGAACGTCCTATTGCATTGAAGTAATAGGGGCCATATATGTGGTGATACCAAGTTGATCAAGACAACATAAGATGGAGATTAGGTCTTGATATGAAGAGTGGGAACATGAAGACAACTTTTCGAACCATTAGAACATGCAAGACCTGTGATATACTCAAGCTCCTTTAAAGTATGATCATTAAAGGGTATGCTAACTGCATCATCAATGGGAATGACACAAAATGTAGCAGGATTCTTTGGGAATGGAGAGATATGAGGGTCTCCATGGATCTCCCAAAGTCTATTCCAAAGTGTGTGGGGACAATCAATGTCCAATACAACACATAGTGTTAGGATCATTACTAGAACAAATCACTCCTATAACATGATCACTAATAATAACCCATTTTGATTTACTCCCTAGTGTGTCTGGTTCAGGTATGAGTCTATACAATTAAGACAAAATATTAAGCCACCTAAGATGTGTAAGGATGTCATTTTACAAACCCATAATTATCTTTTTCTAAGATGACCACAAAGGGATGAATATGAAAACCCATGATACCTCCTCAAATGATTAAATCAGAGATCAAAAACTTCAATGCATGTAAAGCAAACCAAATGAAGTCATCTCACACAAACATATTGTTTCCATGTGCCAAGATGTCCAAGTAATTAACTAGAATTTGAAATCACCAAAAACTAAATGAAATGTACCTGAGGCATATTCTGGAAAAAGTGCATGGATGGATCTAAAGAGCTCTAAAATATCTTTCCAATGCCATAAGAATCACAAAATTGGAGATACATGCAAAAATTTGTGAGCTCAAAAGCTAAAATTGATGGTCTAAATTCAATAGGTAATAAACTGTACCAACATTTTTTGTTATAATGAGACCTATACCATTGGAAAGTATGCAAAACCAAATTTTTAACAATATCTCATTGCCCAATTTTGACACTCCATGCCCAAGTTATGTCAA
This sequence comes from Sequoia sempervirens, assembly GCA_007258455.2. NCBI lineage: Eukaryota > Viridiplantae > Streptophyta > Pinopsida > Cupressales > Cupressaceae > Sequoia > Sequoia sempervirens. Next base: position 82,863,957 of record VDFB02353493.1, on the reverse strand, counting down.
CAAGAAAAAAATAGCTCCCTTATGACAAATTAGAGCTAGGATGGGCCAAGTGGTGGTACAGTTGTTGATTTCATGTTGATGTCAACAGATGGAATATTTTGTGGATTGATGAAATATTCCCTTTCTTTCAAAAAAACACAGTTGTGGTTGGAAAATATTTCACAATCCTTCAAAAAAGAATCCTCAAAATATTCTTACTATTGGGTTCATGAGGAGTTCACTGAAATTTTTGGTGGCTAGTAGAAAGTTGTCAATGATGAATTATATGGTGATAATATATACAGTGGCTCAGAATGGTCGACTATGTTAAAAAGGTGTTACCAATCATCTATACAGACCTGCAAAGTTTGCAACATGGTACTGTATGGTACCTCACACTAAAAAAAAGCACCCTCTTGCCTTTTATTTTTTATTTTTTGATTTTGATAAAAAAAAGTTTGTAAAAAAACCATTATTTTATGCCTATACCTCTACGAGTGCATAGGAGTAATGGCAACATGATTGTATGGAGCCATAAAAAATCATATGCATGGATCCTTGCCCTATTTTTTTCTTTCTGTTTTTCAACTTATTCAATTTTGGTGAATTGATAGGTGATCTAAGGGTTTTTGGTCATTCTAAACTCAACAGTGATGCCCATTTTGCTCCAAGATAAGTTGATTTTCCCCTCAAGGCTAGATCTCTCAAAAAATGAACAAAAGTTACAGATCTAGTGCTCAGATACAATGTTAGAGTTGATAGTGAACCCCATAAATCCCAAGAATCACTTACAACCAAAAACCTATCACATGTAGAGAGAAGAAATAGATAGTGTGTTCATGCAACCTTGAAAAGATGATTAATCTATACAAAGAAACTATATGTGCATTATGATTGATTTGAATAACTTGGATTTAATACAATGTACAAAATAATGCTTGTAAAAACAAAAAAAACAAACCTTAGATGAAACCCTAGGTGAGGGTTAAGTTAGATCATGACAAGTGTCCTCATCCTATGCTATGAGACAACATGACTTAAACAAAGCTCAATCTAATAATATAAAAAGCACTCCTAAATTTAGTTTAAGCAAATAAAGTAAAAGGGGCTTAATAATTAATTAGTTATTAGGTGATTTTCTTATTTACTCCAACACTTTTCTAAGATGATGTATTGGACCAACATATCCTCTTTGTGTGGAATTCCTTGATTTCCCATAATTAAAATATACGTATATTAAAGTGTGTTGGAGTTATGTTTTTAATTTTTAGTATGTGATCATGTAAGATTTTGGGAGGATTTGAAAATGGAAACCTAAAGATCTTTGGCCAAGTCAAAAATCCCCTCCCATCATTGATCATTAGCTCATATTTAACATTTCAACTTTAGATAAACATTTAGATTTCCTTGGATGGGGTTTGAAAGGTTCTAGGATCTACATGGTGCAAACTAATTATAAAAATATTTTGGAGAAAAATTTAGAAGTTAAGAACTCTAACCTTTGGAAAAGGATCTAACATTTTAAGTGTTAGATTTCCTTGGATGGGGTTTGAAAGGTTCTAGGATCTTCATGGTTCAAACTAATTATAAAAATATTTTGGAGAAAAATTTAGAAGTTAAGAACTCTAACTTCTGGAAAAAGGATCTAACATTTTAAGTGTTAGCCTAAGATCAATGCTTTTCATATGGCTTTTAGTTCTAAATAAATATTCATTGGGATAATCTTTGAAAATGAGGGGTTGGTTTGAATAGATGTATTCTCTGCCTTTAAGATGAAGAGCCTAGTAGACATCTTTTAACTTTCCTCTTTGTCACTTCATTGTTTATGGTGTAATTTATTGGGAATTTCATGGAATAATTGTGAGTCTATCTAAGACTCTTGTGAATCAACCACAAATTTCTTTGAAGCTAAAAGCCCTTAATTTGTTGCTTGATATTTTTCCTAGTTTAATCTACTAGAATATTTGGTGGGAATAAAATAAGAGGATTTTCAATGGCACAAGGCATATAAGTCGGCTTTAGGGTTACATAATCGCCAATATAAAAGAAACCTATCATGTTTGGATTCAAGAATATCAAGCAAGTTCGTGGGGGAAGTTCAAAATTTTAATAAGGCTTGGTATTCATGTGGCTTCTTCCTCTTTTATCTCTTCCAATAATAATCATAAGGAATATCAACTTACTAAATGAGAACATCCTCCTCCAAGCTTGGTTAAAATTAATGTTGCTAGAGATTTAAAAGAGAATCATGGAAAGGATGGCATGGGAGGTGATTATTGTGATCATAATGATAGGTCTAGGTTCTAGTTTGTTGATAATCTTGGTGTTGGTTCTAATAATTTTTCTAAGGATATGGCCATTCACCAAACTATTTTAGAAGCTAAGGTAAGAGATTTTACTAATATTATTTTAGAATATGTTTCTAAAATCTTGGTTGATCATTTCAAAATAAAAAATATTCCTTTCACTTCAAATCTTGGAAGTTGAATGAATGTAAGAAAAACATCAACATCCTCGTTTGTGGCTTCAATGTTGTTAAGTCGAACCATACTAGAAGGGAAGAAAATCAAGTTGTCAATTTATTGGCTAAATAAAATATTAATTAGAATGACATCAAAGTTGATAATAGAAATAACAAGGATTGCCTTGTCTAGGACATGAGCACAAGAATTAGTGATTTTGTGAAAGTTGACTAAAAGACCTCTCTGAATTCTTGATTCATGCTCTTATGTTTCTTTCTAGTATATAGATTCATCCAATGTTCTTCCTATTTATTCCCCTTTAGCTATTTTATTATTACTACTTTTAAATAGTTTCTTATTGGTCCAATATTTGTAATATAAGGGAAAACATTAGTTCTAATAGACAGAGCATATACAATCTTCAATGGAACAAGTGTTTATGTCCTATCTATGGGGTTTGGAGGGTTCCTCCTTTCTTGTTTATTTTCTATTTTTAGTCCATTTTGATTTTCTTGATTCTTTGGAATTGATGTGCCATGAGTTTTTTTAAGATTGTTAGACCTACTTTGTAATCAATTATTGCTTTAATATATATTTTTCCTTTATTTAAAAAAGTACAAGATTTCCCAAATTTGCAAGGTGTACAACACTTAATTTTAACATTCTTCAACTTTTATATATTGTAAAAGAACATAATGGGTTCCAAAAAAATGAACTAATTGCTAGGGGATACAATGCTTATAGCCAACTTGTCTTAAGAAACTTAATTCATTGGCTTCTTCATGGAATCGACAACACCCATGCCATCCATCAATATCATAATCTTCAACTTGATCATCCTACACTCAACATTATCAACTAGGTTAAAACAATAAACACTAGTATGGCTTCACATAACCATCTCCAACTCAATCTACATCAATGAATCCTTGTATATCCAATATCAATCTCACATGAAAGCCTGCTTGATGAAGGAATCCTATAATATTTCTACAATTTCACTAATTTTAATAAGTGTTTCAAGATCCATACATAATTATTGTAGGGATATTGAGGGACTTCATCCATCCAACACTCTCAACTAGATACGAGCTCACTTCACCAAGAAAAAAACTATCTCAATGTTATTCAACTTCCCTTCCAAGACACTAACCTATCCATATCTAACAATCAAGAGACCCTCAAGGTCATCCTAAAATATTTGTCTAAACAAAACAAATACACAAATAGTCATTTCAAGATTAAAACACTAGAATGATGCAAGATCTACGAGCTCTCCATCAAAAAATAGTCAATGTACTTAACATTAAAAAATCATCCATCTCTAATCAATACATACATGAACAACCATATAATGCCAAGACTTCCATTGTAAATACATAGTCTACGATGACACAATAGTACGCATATTCAATATCAAAAGATCATCAATCCACAATTAATAGATCAAACAAAACACAACCAAAATTCTCGTTGCACAGTCACTACAAAATAAAAAAACTCTTCATGGCATCATAATTCATATCTTCAAAATAAATGATTGTTTCTATCTAATTGACATATCCACAAATTACTATATCAATACACAAAAATCTCACTAAAGTAGCATGGTAGCATGGTTAATGTCCTAGTACCATTGATCAAGTCAAATGTTGCCTCCATTTAATGCTCTTTTTCCTACTTCCAATTGTATTCCCAAAGACATTTCTACCTTTTAAACATAAATTTTAATTAATATTTTGATATAAGCACTAATTTTAATTGTATGATGCTTAATCGAACGTTCATATACTAAAGTAGTTATTTTCAAGGTATTATAGCATTTTATCTTGGTTTTGATGTTTAACATTCTCATGAGTATTTGAGGCCGTCTTCTCCCTTTGAGAGATCTACATTCATTTTTACTTCTTTTGAGAACATGCTATGAGTAGGTTCAAATAATCATCACTGCATGGGTAACATTTTCCTTATGATTTGAATAAGAGATAATCTTCAATTTCAAACTATATTTGGTTCTTAGTATAAGATGAGGTCAACCTATGGAGAGTTATCTTCCTATTTTGGTAATGAAATATCTTGATAAACATAGGCCAAATTCTTAGGGAATATCAATTATCATTACATCTTAGTGTACAATGATATTAGGGAAAACATATAATTAGAGTAGGAGTTTCTTAATGATACCTACTATTTGAACTAAGGTTGAGACACCTTAATCCCAACATTCTCCCACTTGTCGAAGACCTTTAGGAGTCACTGTATAACTACTCAGGTTATAAGGCCCATAGAACCAACACACCATTTGAAATTCTCTGTGCTCATTGGCTTTGTCAGTGCATCTACAACATTCACCAAAGTGTCCACCTTTTCCAAGTTAACCTTTCCATCTTCCACCATATCAAGAACAACATGGAACTGCACATCAATGTGTTTTGTTCTGGCATGGAAAGTAGGATTTTTTGCTAGACATATAAAACTTTGATTGTCACAATAGATAGTAATCTATCCTACATAAAATCCAATATCTGAACACAGTCTCTTAAGCCAGATGGCCTCTTTGCAAGCATGAGTAGTTGACATATACTTTGCTTCAGTAGTGGACAAAGTGACCACAACTTGCCGCTTACTCATCCAACTAATTGCACCACCAAACATCTTGAAAACATATCCTAGGTGGATCTCCTACTGTTAATGTCACCTGTCCAATCAAAATCCACATATCCATGGATGCTCACTGAATGTCGAGGTCTAGTAGGTCTACCATGAAAACATAAGGCATACTCGGAAGTACCCCACAAGTTCTTGAACACTCTCTTGATCGCATCTCAATGCACCCATCTAAGATTAGCCATAAACCGGCTCAGGACTCCCACTGCTTGGGCAATGCCTGGCCTCGTACAAACCATAACATACATCAAGCTGCCACTAACACCCACATAAGGAACTCTGGTCATGTCCTCCATCTCAGTAGAAGATTTTGGACAGTGCTCCACAAAAAGTTTCATCCCCTACATAATAGGAACAACTAACTATCTGCAAGTAGTCATGTTGAATCTCTCCAACACAGAATTCACATACTTTATCTAGCTCAAACAAAGCTTTCTGTTAGCTCTATATCTTCTGATCTCAATTCCCAGAATATACCTTGCTGCACCCAAATCTTTCATCTCAAATTGTGCTAACAACTAAGACTTCAAATTTGAAATCATGATTTTTCCATTCCCAATAAACAACATATCATCCACATACAGGACAATAATGAGAATGTGACCATTATTAATCTTGTAATAGACATAATGGTAAAATTTGGATCTCAAAATCCCAAGGACAACACATAGGTGTTGAACTTTTTGGTACTACATCTTAGGAGATTGCTTCGGACCATACAAAGATTTTCTCAACTTGCATACCAGATTCTCTTTCCCTTTCACAACGAAATGCTCAGGTTGTGACATATAAGTTTCCCCCTCCAAATCACCATGAAGGAAAGTTGTCTTCACATCCATTTGTTTGACTTCAAAGTCATAAGCGGTTGCAAGTGATAACAAGAACTAAATGGATGTCAACTTAGCAATACGAGAGAAAATATTCCCATAATCTGTTCCCTCCACCTGTGAATATCCTTTTGCGACCAACCGTGCTTTATGCTTGTAAACACTACCATTAGGACCCATTTTCTTCTTGAACACCCATTTGCATCCAACAAGTTTTTCGTCCTTTTGGAAAAGGTACTAGATCCCATGTAACATTCTTTTTCAATGTAGCCATCTCTTCATTCATGGCTTCCATCTAGGAATTTGCATCATACATACCCATAACCTCTCTAACTATCCTGGGCTCATCAGTGTTAGCAATCAAAGTAAAGATACAACTAGAGTCTAACATATTATACCCAAATCTATCAAGTTGCAACTTTTCTCATGTAGACCTCCTCAACAGATGAGGTTGAGGGCCTAACTCTTCTTTAGAGCTGTCAAAGTTGCTAGAGCTCTCCTCATGATCAGGCCCACTAGGAGTGTGTAGTTCATCCTTTTAAGGAGTGGGTGGAATTTGAACTACCTCCTTCTTCTCTTCCTTCTCTAGTTGTAGATCAACTATGGAAGGTTTTAGCTCATAGAATATCACACTTCTATTGTAGAGCACCTTCTTTGCAATTGGATTCTAAATATTATACCCTTTCACATCGACACCATAGCCGATGAAGATACACTTCACTACCTTGTTCTCCAACTTAGATCTTTTCACATCAGGCACATAAGCATATGCCTCACAACCAAAGAATTTGAGATGTCTCATTGAGGGCTTCTTGCCAGACCATGCCACAATGGGTGTCTTTTCGACAAGAGTCGAAGTAGGAGACCTGTTAATTAGGTAACATGCAGTAGCAACAACTTCAGTCCAAAACCCCTGTTCAAGGCCAACACCACTCAACATATTCCTAGCCCTCTCCATCAACGTTCTGTTCATCCTCTCTACAACTCCATTTTGCTATGGGGTGTATGGAGTTATCTTGTGTCTCTCAATCCCATGGTCCTTACAGAACCAATCGAATTCTGTGGAGCAAAACACCACCATTATCCATCCTCAAGCATTTGATTTTTCTACCAGTCTAGTTTTCAACCAAGGATTTGAACTACTTAAACTGACTGAAAATTTTGGATTTACTTCTGAGGAAATACACAAATGTCCTTCTAGAATAGTCATCTATGAATGAGACAAAGTACATAAATCTATTTAACGAAGGAACATTAACATCACTAAACACATCAAGTGCACATAATCCAAAATCCCAGAAGATCTATGAGAACTAAAATAAAAAGAAACAAAGTGTTGTTTTCCATATATACAATGATCACAAAAATCGAACTCGAGATTGCAATCATCAAGGCCTTCAACAAGGCTCTTATTTTTTAGGGCTCTAAGACCCTTCTCACCATTATGGCCAAGTCTTTGGTGCCACAACATTGTTTTCTTAGTAGGAAGTTTCATTTCCAAAGCATTGGCAGCCTTGGGTACCCAAAAAGCACAACCATTAGATGTAGAAACCACAATCTTCTTCTTTTCTTGATTAGATGGTGAGGATGAAGAATCCAAAGCCCTTTTCTTGGAATTTGTAGAAGCACTATTGTACTAAACTGTGCATGCATCCAACTTATACACAATGCTAATCTGAACACCCTTAGCAAAAACCATAACACCTCTATTCATCTTGCATCCACTACTCGAGAAAACAACCTGCACTACCATATCACCCAACTTACTGAGAGTAGGTTTCATGCCAAACCAGGGATATGCAACACACCAATCTCCCTCACTCTACCATGAGGAAATTGAATCCTCACTCTTCCATAGTTAATCTTCAGGTGAGAGTCATCACCCAGATACACCTTCTCACCATCACACTCTTCATACTTTGAGAACCAACCGCTGTGAGAGGTCATGTGGAAAGAGGCACCTAAGTCAATAAACCACACATCTTCCAATGCATGTGTTGCCAAGGTAGTGACAAAAACATTTGCATCATCTTGAGAGGATTTATCAGATTTAGAATCAAAGAAAGACTTGTTTTTCTTTTTCTTCTCCTCCTTACAATATTTACACAAATGACCAAATTTTCCGCAGTTCCAACATTTAGCCTTGGACCTTTTTCCAGGAGACTTAGATCTCCTCAAAGACTTAGACTTAGACTTCTTGTCCTTTTTCTTTACTTTCTTCTTCGATATACTATAAATCAACATGGCCTCCTTGACCATCTCAGAAGACTTCCTCCACATCTCTTCAAATAACAACGAAGCAACCAAATCTTCCATCTTGAAAGTGGTTGTTGTGCTTCCAATAGCCATCACCAAGTGGTCCCACAAGTCCAACAAATAACATAACAATGACATGCAACTATCCTTGTCATCAATCTTTACACCAAAAAAACCCAATTGAGCCACTAGCATATTGAATGCATTCAAGTGGTCAAAAACCGATCCTCCTTCCTCCATCCTCAAAGAGTAAAAAATATTTCTTAGGAAAAGCTTATTCACCAAGGATTTCCCTTGATAGATGTCACCAATATTCTTCCAAAGACTAGTTGCAGTCTTCTCCTTATGAATATTCAGGAGCACAAAATCAGCCAAGTAGAGTCTTATCAAACCCTTGGATTTCCAATCTTGTAGATCCCAATCATCTTGGGAAGTTGCTTCTCGTTTTGTACTAGATATTGTAGCCCATAGATCTCGAACTATGAGCATATCCTCCATTTTGAGTTTCCACAACTCAAAATTTTTGCCATTGAATTTCTCCATCTCTATTCTCCTTGATGTGCTTGCCGTCTTAAATTTGCAATAAGATTTCAAAGTTCTCTTTGCAAGAAGTCCCACTGAATCGAGATATGCACAAAAACCCTTTTAACCCACCAAGGATAGAAAAGCTAGCCAAGCTTTGATACCAATTGAAAGGAAATTCAAGTACGAAAAATGCTCCCCTAATGCAAATCAATCAGGGAAGATGTTGCAAAACTTTGTTTCAAATCTCTATTCTATTACAGTTTCTTTGAGAATGCACATGCATTAATTTAATTTTTAAATTTTAAGCATAAAAAACACAACACAAAATTTATGTGGAAAAACCCTTTCGAGAAAAAAACACACACCAAAGCACAAATCAATTGTATTACTATAATATGGCAATCACATACAATATTCATAGTCTATGCTCTTGTAGGTATTGATTCACTGTGATACAATTCTAGAGTGAATCTGACAACATATCGACATATAGCACATTACAATTACAATACACTAAGACATAAATTTATATCCTTCTCATACAAGGGCATTGATTTTTTCCATGTGCCAACTTCCTAGTCTCTACATGTGTGCAAACTAAAAATCAACATGCACGAGTCCCAAATGACCCAAATAACAACCTATTAAACATGTACGTACATGCAACAATATGCAAGCAAATGCAAAGCTTGCAACTCCAAAAATCAAGCAACTTCAAATGCTAGGCACCCCATAGAGAAAATCATTTTTTTTGCCAAAATAGAACTCACCTACAACTCCTAGTCACTTTGAGTGACAACTAAGTCTATGTTAAGAAAGTTTCCTCCTCAAGATTTAGTCAAAAATTCAAAAAGTATGCCACATGGAATAAGGGCGCTCCCCCTTGAGGTTTTTACAATATTCTTTGCCCAAATGTGCCCCAAGATGACAAGTGTCATCTTTTCTTGCTTCTGCTTTTTCAAAGAGAAACTCTCAAACAAGTGGACCCCACCAATATTTATTTCCAAAATACATTGCCACATGTCAACATGACACCCATTTTTGATGGTTTAATGCTTGCTTCCTTCCTAATGAAGCACCCATGTGACATGTGTTACAATTTGCCTTTCCACACTTTGCATGTAGGATGCCAACTCCCCGTTGGGTCCCACAAAATAACTTAGCACTTTGGAAACAAATATTATTGCATTTAATAAATTAAATCAACAACTTAGGGGCAAATAATTAATTAAATAATCATGGAACTCATTAAAGTTGAGACACCTTAATCCCAACATACACTTCATATCCTGAATAAGTGATTTCAATTCACTCATATCCTTTTGCATGTCCTTTTTTATTGAAAAAATTCTTCGATCATCTTTTCTCTAATTATGAAATATCACCCTTGAACTTGTTGATTTCATCATTAGGGTTAATATCCTCAATTTCTACCTCATCCTTCTTTGAAGATTTCCCTAGTATGGTAGCATTCTTTTTGCTTCTTGTTTTAGGCCCCGTCATGATGGTAGAAAATAATCTTGTAATAAATCACACAAATAAATTCAAAATAATCTGAAAATTTTATTGTAACTTACTAGGGCCTAGGTCACACTTTCTTAGAAAAATCTATAAAAAACTAGGTGATTTGTAGCCTTGAAAGAGAATTTTGTGGAAACCCTAATTTTATAATAAATCACTTATTTCTACTTCAAATTATCTAAAATTTATACTATAGGCTCCCCTAATAATTCTTCAAAAGCCACCAAAAAACAAGAACCAATTTAGGAAGATTTAAGAGATATGCACTTTCCAAATAAATTGGGTAGAAACCCTAATTTTGCTATAAATTGCTCAATTCAATTCCAATTCCTTTGAAATATAGATTGTATCTTCTTGAATATGTTATTAAAAAAACCTTTAAAAATAAAAGAAAAATTCACTAAAATATGAGAAAAACCTTTAAAAATTAGAGAAAGATTCACTAAATTATGCTCTTCCCAAAATGACCTCCAATATTAAGAAAACACCTTGCCTCTATGGTGGTAAGATTATGCTCTGATACGACTTGTAATGAAATAACTTGCACAATAGAAGAAAATGATAGCAAACATGATGTATATACTTGATAATATCTAAGAATAACAAGCCACTTTGAGGGGGAAAACCTCCATATATCTTCAATGAGAACATAATTCACTACATGATGAAATAAGACTCACTACCTCCTATATATACCTTATTTATGCCTAAGATATCACCCAGGCCAACTTAGATAACCATATATAAGCCTTAGGCTGACCTAATTAACTAAACAATAATATAATAATGATAATATGACTTAATGATGAGTACTCAAAATAAACCGATGTACTCAAATATTAAGGGTGTAGCAAAAATCAATCTCACCACAGTCAAATTAGGGAGTAACTTCCTTCATTTATGGTTCAGCCTTGGTGAAGAAGGAATTTGGTCCTTTTAGGATGTATTATATTTGGTAGCACTCTTAAATTCCAAAACACATACAACAAAATGCCCCCTAATGTTGGGAATGGTGCAACCAAAGTAGCACTTTAAAACATCCTAACCATATTGCAAAATAAATTGTAAATCTAAATGACAAGTGTCAATCATCCATATTACATAAGTATTTTTATTTATATATAAATAGAGGTTATTGATTGTGTAAATGTGATGGAAAATTTGTATATCCAATTGAGCTAGGAATCCATTATAACACTCTAGGAAAGTAGTAGCTCAAGACAAATTTGAGTGTATCACTATAAATGCATATGCTTTTCTTAGTAAATCAATATAAGACATCTTGATTTACATTTTGGAAACTATCTCCATTGTTTTGTTAATTATTTTAGGAAATTTTATAATTTCTATGCATGCTTGTGTTTATATTATGATCTAATTAGTATACAATTGAAGGGGTTGTATGTAAATATCCTAACACATGTGGGATAGGTAAAATGTATGAGGGATAACTAAGATTGTTTTAATTAAATGAAGATGCATTTGAGGGCCTAAGATTTGTAAGAAATATCCCTAGGTTAATATATCCTTTCAAAACTATAGGTAACATATGTTAGGGTAAAATTATAGAGATGTGTCCTATTTTGGCCACCTAAATAGTTTTGGGTGAAATTGATTTTCCCTAAATAGTTTCGAGCGAAAGGGTTTCACTCAAAACCACTTGGCACCTACACAAAATAAAGGATTTCAAGCAAAATACTTTCACTCAAAATTGCTAAATAACTATAATCTACCTCTAAAATTCAAATAAGGATAATTTTGTATGGAATTTCTTGAGAAAAAGTATTTTGATAAAAAAAATCACTTGAAACAATCTATGTGGCATCTTAACCCCTCTCTTGGAAAATATTCAATAAAAATCAGCTTAACAACTCCAAATTTATCACACTAGGGGTACTTTCATGAAAATAGGAAAACATCCTTTTGTAGAGCTTAAAATATAGAATATTTTTTTTAATCAATTTTTATTACAATATTTTAAAATTTTATTGCAAGTTATTATAATCAAACATAAGGTTGTATATAATTTTTTAAAAATATTGAAATATATTTAAAAATATATAATGCACGAGATGAGAGAACCTTCTCAAAGAGGGTACAATTTGTTTTCTAAATGATAAAAAAATTAGACAAAAGTCGGCATCCCATGAAAACTATGACATTTTGATTAAGTTTGACTTAAAAAAAAAATCATCAAAAATTAGTTTTTTTCAATACACTAGATTTTCAAGTTAGCTATGTGTGAAAAAATTTAGACAAAAAAATGGAATGCTCTTTTTTTGTGGCGTCCAATTGACCTCACTTTTTTTTCAAAAAAATAAATAATTAAAGTTCTTCTCTTAAGTTTATAAAAAAATATATCCAATAATTTTTTAAAAATTATAACACAAATTTCATTAAGAATTATACATTTCATTAGTTTGCATCATTTTAAAATTCAAAACATATATGTCACTTTTAGGTTCAATCCAAATTAAAAATGTAGTTGTGTTAGTTGTTCCTTTATAAAAGTGTGACAAAATTTTGAACTTTTACCTGTTGTTTCTTTGTGTAATTCATTGACTCTATCGTAATAGGATACATGGAATTAATCTATATATTTTTAGCACACTCATTTACACATCAAATTATGATAAACTTCATAAAGAGTAAATTATTTGTGTTTATTCATCCGTTGTATGCTTGAAGTTACATAGAACATTCTTGCTACAATTTCACTTTAACTATATTTTTTCATCCAACTATGAATGCTACCATTTCTACAAATTAGAGATCTCTTAACATTTTAAATTTTAAATTAGCACAATGTGGATTAGTGATAAATGCAATTGGGTCTATTGTTGTGTTTAAAGGGCCTAATTTAGAGTTGAAAGAGTTATAGAAGAACCGATACATGGACTACATAGATAAATAGTAAAATATCAAAGCATTCAAGAGTTCATTAAATAAATGTGCTTCCATATGAAGACTATGAACATGTATAAAAAAACTTAAAGCTTTAAATCTAAGGACTCTCTAAGTCAATGTGTTAAACAACATAAAATAGAGACTATATATTAGTTAATGAACTAAATATATTTAAAAGGGAGAGTTATCCTCTATTTATAGAACAAAATCAAACCCTAAAGATCACCATTATATATGGTGAGAGAGAGACATAGAGACAAACAAAAAGTGGAGATTTCTTGTCATAAGGATGGTTATAGTCTTGAGTTGAGGTGCTTAATAGGGATGGTTAGGGGCCTTCTACCCAGTATGATGATAAAAAATGGATTTTCTTGATAGCCAAATGGAGATGCTTATAAAGAAGACGAGGTTCTTGATAGGGATGGTCAAGGGCATTTTACCCTTTAGAATGATGAAAATGGATGGGTTTGAGGGGAACCTATTAATTATTCAAAATCTTCCTAGGACATTTAGTAAATGAAGGTTATCAAATGAGTGTTTGGATGGATTTTTTTTGTGATGCTTTCTTTGTCGAGTAGGATATTTTTCAATCACACATGTAAGTTATTGATAACTTTGTCAAGAACTCAAAATAATAATTATTTAGAAGAAATTTGGCCACATGTACACATATGGAAAGAAATACTTGAGTGGAGATTTGGATACTATAGACATGGAGATGAATTTTATAAATTTTTACTCATCCACATTTACACAGACTCAAGGAGTGCTTTGTTAGATTTGCATATAAGATATAGTTCCAAAATAGTGGCAAGGCCTACTAAAGTGGTTGATATATCCCATTTATTGTGATATTGGTGGTTGGTAGACATTTAATCTAAAAATGAGGCCCAAAACTTGTTAAAATTTCCCTCACATCTTTTTGTTCTTTCCTTTAGAGTAATGGACTTCTATGGGTTAATAAAATACAAATAATCTTAAATTTTCTACTTGATCAAGTAAACATGTTGAACTTGGATGTAGAGGGGACGAGATATTATGTAGATACCTTTGGCATATGTTGTACATGGAAGTTACTAGTACAAGGTATAATCATAAAATTTCAACTTTGAAAGAAGATGAAAATTGATAGCTTAGATTGAACATCTTATCAAACCTTTTCCAAGTTTAGTGACCAGACAATGATCATTCTCTTCCTATTTGAGTAACTCAACATGTCCATAATTTAACAAAATATCATCCCATGGGAAAATAATAGACATGTGGATTAGATTGTTGTTACTGAATGGCCTAACATTAATAGTTGAGTCTATCAAAATATTTTAGAAACTTAATTATAAAAGGATATGGTTGGATGTGCTAAATGATATAATGCTATAAACCGATTTATTTCTTGATTCAAATGAAATGATGATGATCTTGAGGTAAGAAGTTTGGTTATAATTTTTAACTTCAAAAATCTAGGATATTGATTATTCTTCAAAATGGTTGGATACAATGAAATTTGTAATATATCAGACTCTACAGATAGACATCAAAGGCCTAGTTAAAATGAGGAATCAAATAAACAAACTGAAAGATGAAACTACATCATTTTAAAATCATTTTAATATCCCTTATTCAATACCAACTTTAAAAATGGATAAATTTTATTGAATTAGAAAATGAATTTTCTATAAAATCAAAGAGGATCTAGTATAATAACTTGATGGAATTAGCACATACCATAAATATTGAGGAACAAAAGAAAGCTAAGTACAATAAGGTGTTAATATAACTAATAGATATGAGTTTGTGATTCATTGCATTAAATGACATAGGAACCACCATACAAACGTATGAATTTTACAAAGCTAAGAAAGTCTTGGATATGTAATCATGAAATTAGCATCAAATCTACAAGCTCACTCTTCCAAAATATGAGTAATTTTTGAAAGATAATATATATATAGATAGATAGATTTGGTTCATTAATATGAGAGCAAGTTGTTTTAGATACCTTATAGATAGATGATACTTTTAGATTTTGAGAGATATTTTAAAGAATTACAATTTTAATTCAATGAGATCTATTTTTGATAATTTATATGAAATCTTGAATCATAATTATGATATAATTTTACAGAAAATATTTATATTGATGGTAGGATCGACATGTAAGGTTCCAAACTATTTGTGGAAATCTTATATAAAGTGTTTTGCACATTGTAGAAGCTAATGGTGAATTTTGTTAGAATACGTGTAATTTCATTATTCAAACTAATTTCTCTATCTTATAGAATAAGCTTTAAAATTTGAGAAATCCAAGCTACAAATATAAACATTGTGTTCAGTGTGCTACTTGAGTGATAGTATTTAGTCATTACTTTGCCATTAGTCTTCTTTATTGTAAATTTTTGTGAAGTTTATATTTTTAATTTTAACAATCATATCCTTCTTGTGTATGCATAAAAATTCTTTAAAATTTTGTACTTTGTGGTTCATTCCAAAATTCACATATGTGTTCATAAAATAAAAAACTTTAAATGGTATTGTATATGGCACCTAGATGTTGTTTTAGCTTAGAATTATATGCAAAACATAAAGTACTATTTTACATGTTAGTTATTTTCACTAATAAAAACTCATCTTAAGCATCATGTAAATATTATGATTGTTTATAAAAAGTATGTAGTTTTGAATAAAGGGCACTTCCTTTCATAATTGAAGATATGATTTGACCTTGAACATTGTCTATTTTTTTGTTTTGTTCTACAAGAAAAATCAGAATTTTAACATTACTTCTTCGTCGTAGTATTACACTTGAGGGAAGAAGTATATATAGACCCAAACTATAATCTATGATTATTTCTCCTTACCTAGATTATGTTCATGTGCCTTGTATTTTATAAAAATATCTATATTGTTGTTCACGAATACATTTTGATGGTCATACACTAGAATCCATGTTAATAATTTAGAACCCTGAGAGGCAACCATGAATTCATGTTCTTCTAAGGGTTGTTAATGACATACAATTATTGATGTACAAAAATTATTGGGTGTGAGGCTCACCCCATAAAATTTGCATAAAAATGCATGTTCATTATAGCGTTTGTAATAATATTTCAACAAAAAGTTTGATAAATGATATTAAGAGACATTTGTTATTCCTCATTTCTTACATGTTAAAACCCTTATTTTTCATTGATGTAGCTATGATTTGAAGCACTTCTTAATCTAGATTCACTTTAGCTTGACATAAAACTATTGTATAAAAAATTATAACATTTAAGAAAAAAATCATACTATCCAAAAAATAAAATACAAAATTTAAATTGACAAAAAACACTACAAATAGAAATAGAATTTTCCCATCCAACGACCCCCTATAAACTGCAGTGCGCCTGGTAAACTTTTTAATGTGACCGGCAGCGCTGGCATGACACGCCCTCCGGTACCACGGGGGTGGGGGAGACTAGACCTCGTGACCAACCTCCTACAACAGGAAAGATTTAGCCAACTAAGCTAGGGCCCTGCCCCAGCTGTTTTACCATTAAATGACAGGTGAAACTTGTTTTTGAACGACTCAATAGTGGTTTGTAGGTGCAAAACTTGTTTCAGAGTTAAATCTCACACTATATGTAGCCTATCGACTAATAACTATTTTTAATTTAAATATAATGAAACACGAAGAAAACAACATACTTCCTCCACTTAATTACATTTATAAAAAAATATTAAACCAAAAGAACCCTACTTCCTATTAAAAAAAATTAATACATTAAACAAAATTCTCACACTTATATTTCAAATACATATTATGATAGAACCTGTCTATCCCTTTCCTGCAAGACCACCATTAATGCCTTAAGACTTTTATGCATACTTTTAAGACCCTAAGAGTCTACATCATATCATGTTCATAAAGGTCATGGTAAGGTCCATGGCCCAAAAGGTCCTCATAATTTTTGTTGTATTCTCTCAAACTTTCTCAATCAAAAAAGAGAACAGGAAAATATGAATGGTAAGCAGTACTTGGTGTTTATCTCAATAATGTTATGAATGTACTTTTAAGAGCTCCCTTACGTGGTATGCACTGTCTTATGTCTTATTAATACAGAGAGAATTGGCATTTGCAAAGGACAAAAGTACAGTGGTCAATCTCATGAAGTTAATCATCTCTGTAAAGATGAGCACAACACCTTAGATTGTTGATGTTCTTGGCTGATATTGACTGTAATTTTGGCTGTTTTCTGATCTGTGATTATTGTTTGCAACTGTCCAGCAATAAACTACAGTATTCATTTGTTACAGTCCATAATTTAATGATGACTTGTTGTTTTTGTTGCCCAGCTGTTTTCAGCCATATATACTAAAATTATGTTTTCTTTGTTGGCAGAGAAAATGACAGACAGTAGGAAGAAGTGGGATTCGATTTTACCCAAGCAATGTATGTACTGAGATATTCTAAACTTATGCAACCTTTTTCTCTTTTATGAAGAAAGAGAATCAGAGATTTAGTCACAGGAATGCTGTTTAAAATAATAAACAGTGCAAAGTATACTATGGGCAACTTGATTAAAATTTTGGGTTAACATAATTTTTTTTGTATTGAATTAAAGTAGATTACAAAATATCAAATTATAGGACACAGATCACATCATTACTGACCTGTCAAACCTGTAGTCAAGGAAACAAAGAGTTATAATGGTTTATAAAAGTTTAGCATATATAACAGAAATAGAGCACAATCAAATTGAAGCAGTGGTACATGAACTAAATCCTCTACTCTTGATGTTATTTTGCTACTTAATTTTTATAATGTATGCAAGCAGTTTAAGAGTTTTATACTAGTAAGATATTTTTTTTTGGTAGAATCCTTTCTAAAAGCATTCTCAAACAATAGGATATTCCACTTAGTCCCTCATCGGGTCCACATGGAAATTGTTTAAAATCTAATCATGGAGCTAAAATTTGTGAAAGCCATTTTTAACATGGATTTTGGTATATTTAAAATTCCTTATTGGTATTTTCCCAATGGAATCAAGACTTTGTTATCTCTGAGGAGTGTGCCCTATGAGATCCCAATCTAGATTGTGTATCACAGTCTCCCTTTGCCTCTCTAGGTTTTGAAGGGACCCAAAACCCTTCATATCAAGTTACATCAAAATGTTGCTAAGCAAAGGAAAGATCAATTAAAGCACTAGCATCAACCAACAACCAACAAACAACATAAAAATAGCCAAATGGAAGAGCTAAACCAGACCAAACACAAGAGAATTACTTCAAATTTTTCAGAGTATTGGCCATCTCAATCTCCTGATTGTAGTGCAAGTTAACCATATCCATCAATTCTTGTTTTTCTTCTTCAAAAGATTTCCTTAGACTACCACTTGTTCTAGTGCTTGGGCCTTTAGCCTCGTCTTTGGCACTCTTCTTACCCTTCCCCTTGGAAGTCTAATCCTTCTCATACATCTCAGCAAAATGCATTTGATCCTCTCATAGTTGGTTGATTTTGTCAAGGAGTACCTTGAGAGAATTTGCACTATTTTTGATAGACATATGGCTAATCTACAAGAGCTTTTTCCTCAACCTTTCCCTCCAATTGGCAGAGGTGAATTTCACACTTATCTTTGAAATCAGAAAAAGAACATTCCAAGTCCACCATCCTCTCAATTTGAGAAAATCCGAGGATGACCCTTTTGGCTAATTAGCCAAATTCTCCTTCAAACCTCTAATTTTAATGTTCACCTTTCCAGCAATTCAAACATAGAAGTGTTATCATCATCAAGATAGGAGAAATCCTCAGAAAGAGGATTAACATTTGTAATTTTTGGCTTATCCAGGGTCCGGTTCTTCCCCACGGCCTCCCTCACATCCTTCTCCACCAAAACATCCTCAATAACCTTATCACCATCATTGTTGACAACATGAGGAGGAGTCTATCGAGTAGGAGAATCTTCCACAATTATAGCATCGTCAATCATGGTCTTCACCTGTTCCAGTTCCTCTTGCTCACCCAATCTACATCCTTTAGACCCTGACCTGTGCATCTTAGCCAGTCTCTTAGAAGCCCTCTGGAAAAGCTCTAAATCCACATTTTCCTCCAACTGAACCGAATGCTCTTCTTGACCCTTCCCAGAATCTTCAAAAGTGGCCTTTTTAGTTGTCTATTGTTGAGGCCCAACCTTTTTTTGCATACAACCTCACCAGACAAAGACCCACCAAAATCCTACCCATGAATGACCAATTTCTTGGTGGGACCCTTCTTTTTTAGAGTCCCCTTCTTCCTCTTTTTAGAGATATAGTCAGCAAGGGATGAAGAGACCGCAACTGTGTTTTCTTCGTCCACCTTCCACTCTTCATCCCCATCAACATCAAAATCTGAGCCAGAAGAAAAGGAGTCATCACTAATGGTCTTCTCTTTTCCCTTGATAGATTTAACCGGAGTGTTAGTTCTCACATACTCCATGATGAGCAAGATGAGCCCTTCATAGAGCACAGGGGTCCTATGATTCTTGAGGTGGGCATAGACTGAAACCTTCAATGAAGAGAGAAGAAAAAACGGAAATGAAACATGCAAATCATGTTTGAAATGATTGACCAATGTGAAATGATGCCCTAAGATAGCAGAAAACCGACCATTGAGGGTTACATACCTCATAATTACTTCTGTAACATCGACCCAAATGCATTTAAGTGAAAGACAGTCATAACCCTAAGAGGGAAGTTTCACTTGGTTGTCCTTCTCATTGCCCTTAAAGAATTGATCCCTTGCATCTTCATTACTTTTCCTTTCTTTGTAGAATCTGCACTCCTCTGTCAACAAGCCAATAGTGAAGGCAATGAAGTCTTCAGTGATGTTAAACTCAGTCCCATCCACCTTCAAGCACATGTTATTCCAGCAACGAACAAATTTATCAGAGGCTTCATGGTCAAAACCATGAAGCCTCTCTAAATATAGTATGAAATGCCCATGTTTAACAATTCACCAAACTCTATGTTTGTTCTTCCATTTGTTGCAAGAGATGGGTTCGAGGCTACTCCTATCTTTTCCCATTGTAGGAATGCCAAGCAATAGCAAAAACTAGAGCCTAGTAACACTTTAGAAAATGTAAATGATCTCAATATTGGGCCAAACACAACCCATAAAGTGTGTGCCATGCGAAGGGGAGATAATTACCTAATCACCCCTATCAAAAACTCAATTTTAGCTATCATCTCATAATAATAGTTTAGCCCTCTTAGGAAGGGAAGAGTACTCTTCCCACAAATTGTAATTAATAAGACTGACAACCTCATTAGCAAATAAATCCGCTAGGGAATTTCCTTCACTATAAGTATGACATACACGTGTCTCTTTGAATGACCTTACATCATGATAGAATCATTAATAAGTGCCTCAATCATCTAGCTCAAATTTTGAGTGTCATTCAAACACTTGACAATGTTGAGGGAGTCACCCTCCACCCACACTTTAGAAACACCCCTATCCAACGCAAATTTTATGTTGATGTAAATAGTTTCAGCCTCAATGCAATGATTGATCTAGTTTCCCAATGGGAGTGCCACCACGGATAAGAACCTTCCTTCTTCATTCCTCAATACCCCTCCACAACTTGTAGCTCTAGGGTTCCCCTTGGCTGCCCCATCAAAATTAACTTTGATCCATCCCAGAGGAGGGCGCTTCTAAGTGATATTCTCTCTATTACTATTACGGGATTTGACAGGACAAGATAATTGAGAGGTTAGCCTTCAATTTGTAGCAACCAAAAGATCATAGCTAGACAAAGAAATGGTTGAGGCACCCTGAGGAGAGTCTAAAAACTAGAAAGAGAATTTCTTAGCAATGGCCGTCCAAATTAAAAAAAAAAACATCCTCTTTTAGTTTAGCATCTCTTAAAACTCTATTATTTCATTCTTTCCATAAGCCTTAGGTGTTGTGGGGGGCCAAAAGAGCATAGAGAAACTGAAGAGAAGGATTAGGCAAAGGACAACACCACTATTCAATAAAACTTTGCAAAGAATTAAGAAAAACCCAGTCGAGATTCTACAGAGAGAGGAACCTACTCCAAATGAGAGTGGAAAAATTACAGTCGAGGAAGAGATGAAAAGTGCTTTCTGCATCACACTCACACAACACACATCTATTTGGAAGAGAATATCCCCTTCTATAGAGAGTGTCTAGAGTCAGATAATCTTCGAAATGAGCAACTTGTTCCAAAGGTTCCCATAGAATGGGAAAGGATTAGGTTTCACCAGAGAAGCGATAAAGGAAGAAGAGACGGAGAAACAACCATTGGCCCAGGGGGCCCAAATCACATGATCATGCTTCGAGAACTGAGGAATATGAATATTCTTTAAGAAACTCTAAAGAACAACCAAGGAAGCATCCTAACTCTACAATTCCTTCCAAGAACCATTAATAAAATAATCCACCACCAAGTCACCAAAGGTACACTTACAAAGGTCTATTAGAGGAGGGGCACAAGGTTGTTTCATAAGTAGGCCACCATCACACCACATGTCTTCCCAAAATAGAATCCTGGTGCCATCACCCAATAACCACTTAATACCCTTCAAAATGAGATCTCTACAAGGCACAATATTCCTCCAGAAGCAGGAGCCAACATGAAGGAATTCAGCTTGAAGAAAATCCCAAACTCTCCCTACCTCAAAAAGATATTTATTCTTAATTAAAGAAGACCAACTTCCCTCTCCACTAAGAAGCCTCCAAAATGTTTTTCGAGAGAAGAGCCTTATTAAAGGACATGATACTTCTCAAACCAAGCCCACCCCACTTCTTTGGTTTACAAACATGATCCCAATCAAGGATAGGAATTCTAGCTTTGTCTTCCACCATAGACCACAAAAAATGTCTCATAATTTGTTACATATTTTCTTCAAACTTTACTAGAATCCTAAATAAACTTAAGGCATAGAGAGGAAGATTTTGCAAAGTAGAAATGAGTTGCACCTTACCAACCTGACTGAGAAGAGCCCCCTTCCATCCCACCAACCTTTTATTAAACTTATCCAAAAGACCAAGCCAGAAAGAGTCTAGAATCTTGGACACACACAAAGGAAGACCCAAATAATAGAAGGCAAATCTCCTCGATTACATGATAGCAACCTTGCCAGTTGAATTTGTAGGTTCACACTCTGACTAGAAACTCTCTCACAATCATCAATCTCCAACTTAATGGCCTTAATTTCTTTGACCAAGGATTCACCCATGATGATTGTATCATCAACAAATTGTGGTGCATGATAGGCATGCACCGAGAAGAGGGAGTCAAGCCTCACAATGAACCATCTGAAAGTGCCTTCTAAATATTTCGGCCTACACTTCCACCATCAGGATGAAAAGGAACAGAGAAATAGGATCCCCTTGCCTGATACCTCTTGAACTACGAAAAAAAGGAGAGGGGAACCATTAATGAGCACATCAAAGGAAGGATTAGAAATGAGCTGCTCCACGATCTGCAAAAAAATTGACAAAAGCCAAAATGAGCCAACACCTTTAGGAGAAAGTTCCAATTGACCCTATCATAGGCTTTGAGGAGGTCCAATTTCAAAAAAAAAACCTTGAATTCTTATTAGAAGACAAAGAATGTGCAACTTCATGAACAATAATTATAGAATCCAGAATTTGGTGGCCCCACATAAAACCACTTTGATGCTTGGAGATAAGACTAGGGAGAACCCGCTAGAGCCTGAGAGCTAAAACCTTTGAGAAAATATTGTAAATAGAGTTGTACAAACTAATCGGTTTGAAGTCCCTGAAGGCATTAGAATCAAAGGTCTTTGGAATAAGGACAATGAACGTATAATTCAACTCCTTGAGCAACTTTCTGCATCCAAAGAGCTCCTTAGTTACATTAATGACATCAAGCACAATAATATCCTAACAAGCCTAAAAAAATAGGAGAGGAAAGCCATTAGGCCTAGGGGCCTTATTGCTTTCAAAGGAAAACACCACCTTCTTGATTTCTTCAGTAGAAGGGATAGAAACAAGCTCGATATTTAGGTCTTCAGGTAACATGTTAGGAATGATATCCAGCATAGAAGCCAATCTTTGTTGATCCATAACAACATCATACCTTAACAAATTTTCAAAAAAGGTCGTAGAAGCATTCTAAATGGCACCATCATCAGATAACAACACACCATCAACAAAAATAGAGGAAATCTTATTAGAAGATTTAGATTATACCCTTTTTTGTCAAGGTCAACCTAAGTACATCAAAGACTCTAGTGACACCAAAATTGGTGACCAATTTTTTACTTAGAGAGTTATGTATCTCAATTTTCTAAACACATGTCACATATGCCAATCCTCTATACACAAAATAAAGGATTTCCCCTTTGTCATTTAGTGAGCTAATTCAACTCTCAAACCTTTTGGGGAAAATCCTACTCAAAATAATGAGAAAGGTTGGACCACATTAGGTAGTAGGAAGAATAACCACAACAATGGAGTGAAGCGCCCAATTGTTGGTGGACCTCAAAACCAAGTCAATGGTTTACAAATTTCAAATCCTTTTGATAAGGAAAAAGAGGTTGTAGCTTCACAATTTATTGTTGAATCCTCCAAAGAGGAAAGAAAAATATTGATTTAATATAGCACCTTTGTCTACTAGTGTGTTATCTTCTCAAATTGCTACTCAAGCAATTTCTCCTCAATGAATGCTAGAAGGTCTCATAGTCAATGTAGTGAGATGGAGGAAGGTGAGTTTGTGTTAGTAAAACACCAATACCATAGTTCAACATTCCAACTAGGATGCTATAATTTGTCAAAAATAATTACAAGGGAAGAGATTTTGAAGAATATTTATTAATCACTTGATGAGCTTGATAGTAATGGCATGCCATTAGATTCTCATTTTCAATGAATTTTGTTTTATGGAATCTTTGGGGTCTGATAGACCTCATAAGAAAGTATATCATGTGGAATACTTCACAAAAACTTCCCAACCTCAAAATTATTTATGTAAAAGAACTAAATTTTGAATTTTTTTTCACTATATGTCATGTCAAATAGCCTACTAGTTATTTTTCCACAACAATCATGAACCAAGTCATGGTAGTGTTACTATAGAGCTTTGCTTTTTGTTCACCCTTTTAGGGTGATTAATTCCTTGTTATCTTTATTTTCTTCTATTTCAACAAGTTGTCATATTTTCAATAGACTACGAGTTTTTATCCCATGGCATTAGTAATAATCCTATCTACCATCAATTATTTCATATATCAACAACCAACACAATAGACATAATTTGTTAGTTCAATGACCAATCATTTTTATTTTCTATTGGTTGGAAATTAACACATTGGCTTAATTGGACCCCACAATAGCAAAGATAATAACATAATCTTCCAATACATTGAAACCGTCGTTCACATTTAAAGAGGATCAAATAACTGGAACAAGTTCTCAAGTTTTTCAATTTGGCAACTTAAAATTATTGTATTATTGGATAAGAGCTTGGTTTTTCAGCCAAATTGGTAGGCCCAATATTATTTATATATTTCCATAGACACAAATGAAAAAGTACCTACACCATTTGATACATTTCATTTTTCTTCTCCTCAATGATATTGTCAAAATACCACATTTTTCTAGTTGTGTATGTTGGGATTGGTCTTTTAATCTAAGGTTTATTATGCATTATTTGATAGGTCTAAATATCTAAAACCCTAAACCATAGGGGCTTACACTTGGTCTATTGCTTTATTTTTTAATTTGACAATGACTTGTTAAGCATATTACTTAATTTTAAGTTGTGCTTTGAAGCCTTTGTTAATGTTCTTTAACTGACCCCTTTGTTCCTAGTTATTGGCTTAGGCCATTTATGCGTGTGCACTTTAAAACACTTAAGTTACCTTTTACATGCACCCACCTCAAGTAGTCCCTACCCCGCCCTATTGTTTCCCATGTGTCACATTCATATTGCATCACACTAGTTATATGTATCATGCACTATCATTCCATGAACCATCCAAAAATGTGAGTATGTGCTTTGTTGCCATGTGTCTCTCATGGTGTTAGGTTGTATGCCAACTATATGCCACTTTGGTCCCAAATGACAAGCTCTCATTCCTATCACAATATCTAATTCATCGCATGCTCTTAAAAGACTCAAAACTCAAGACAACAATGATGCACTCTTATAACATGTGGCATTGACATTATCTAGGCCAAAGCTTTCTTTTGTTTTATGCAATATCTATCAATGTGTTGTGGATCCACTTGTCATTGTATCACATGATCTTTTCACATCACAGGTTCTAAAAATATGAAGCATCCTAAGTGGTTATGATGCAAAATGGTGACATGTGTCCAAATCTTTGTCATGGCATGCCAACTCAATGTCCCCATCCAGAGATCGGATAATTAATGTGGGGCCACTTAGATGACTGGTAAAATAACTTTATAGATGACACTTTTTTTATTTTAATGTTCCTTTTAATGTATCATAGCTTCATAAAAAATAATTTTCAAAAAAGTAAAAGGCCATGACCATTGTATATTTACCTCACATCAACTAAAAATCAATGGCCCTTATTCAAAATTGAGAAATGGATACTTGTGAACATTTTGTTCATGTGTATGAGCTTTAATGGTTTAAATTAACCAATATCTACTATATTTTCTTTGAATTTTGAGTCATTTGCATCTGTTCAAGCTCTCAAGAGCCTTCAAGAGTGACTAGTGAAGAATTTTTGAAATTCAAGATTTTTGATAGTTGCAGAGGTAAACTAGGTTTATTTTAGTAGAGAAAATGTAAGTCTTCTATATATACCCTAAGTTGCATAGTTGCCAAAATTGTATGCTTTTGAGTTGTAAGGGTTTTATTGTTGGTTCTAAAAACATTGAAGAGGCCTTAGATTATTGTAATTTTAAAACCCTTATCTATCCAAAACCCTAGTTGTTCCAAAACTCTAAAAATGAGTCAGATAAACTCACAACTAGAAAGGGCCAAGAGAGGGTTAGATGAGGACATCCTAGCCCAACTCCCAGGTTTTTCAAAGAAAGAAGTGCATGCCCAAGGGTTAAGAATATTGTCAAATCAACTAATGAATATAACAAGAGAAGGGATGCAACAATCCCTATGAATGGGTGGACTTTGTTTGAATTCCAATATAAGAGGGGTTTTGCTAAGTAGTCTATTTCCAATGTCTGGAACTTGCATCTTGGTAAGCTATCTGTTTCAAATATTGTGTGAATGTGGATTTGATTAGGGTACTAGCAAGGAGATATGACTCAGAGAATAGAGTAATCTTGAACCACAACGATAGCATACTAGTGAGATTGGACAAAGAATATATATATGATATTTTTAGCCCGAATATGTTGGAAAATAATCTGATTTACTTAAATTCCTTATTTAATGAGTATCAAAGAGATATGCATAGTTATATGGTTTATTGGTTTTATTCACCATAGGACTAGGGGAAAAGAGAAAATCCTAATAAAATTTCATCAAAACGAAGTGAAGCATTTTGATGCAAATATTTTTGAAGAATACTTTGTTAAAACCTACCATCAACTTTGCCAAGTCTTGGGAGTTCATGTGAAACTGTAGATACCTAAGCGCTTAATGATGATAGTTGTTGATGTGAAAAATATGAATTTGAACAGGGAATTTAATTATGCCACTTTCATCTTAGATGGAATTCACAAGGGTTGAAGGATATAAAGAGTGATGAAAAATTTGTGTATTTTAGATGGTATTCCCTACTCTAACATATCTTCCTATACAATGGGAAGAAAATATGGGATAAACTCATGCAATTTAGATTCTATGATGATCAAAAGGTCTCATTTTCAGTTCAATGTTGGAAATACATTTGGGATACACACTATCAAAAATAGAATTACATGGTGTTTGAGGAATTCTTTGTGCAACCAATTTTGAGGCACTGGTGTTAAATCAAGCATGTTACCAAAGTTAGTGATGAAATTATTAAGGCCAAAGGATATGCAACCTGAGTTAGGAGTCTAACACAATTGGGAAGATTGATATCTCCATTCAAACTCAATATTAATAATGGTCTATGGATCTCTTGTAAGGCCTCAGATATTGCCAATAATTGTGCTAAGTAGAATTGCTTTCCTAGAAGTCATATGGCAATTAAATAAAATAGACAAGTATCATTTGAGAAATCCAAAGAAGGTTTCTTTCTTCCATGTCGCCATTGTATTTTATAATTTTTTAGTAACAACAAAGGAAGGATTAGAGTTGCTATGTCTAATCCTACAAGAATATAGGATGAATTTGGGCATGCACAAATATTGTGATCCTAAGCATTTTATCAATAGAACCAAGGTAAATGCTAAGAGACCTAATTTTTACCACAAATTTTTCATGGTAGAGGATGTTATGATAAATTACACTATTGATGATGAAGTAAAACTAAAGAAGACAAAATGGAGTACAATAATGAAAGGTAAAGAATAGAGAAAGAGATAAGATCTTGACTATCCTAGTGCTTGCTAATAAATTGCTGATCCAATTATTAGAGTATAGTTTATGATAGATAATGTGGTTGTACTCTTAGTTAAAATCCTCCTATATCAAAGATAAAAATGGAAGAAAGGCCATTTTTTGGGGAAGAACAACAAGATGAAATGTCAATAATGTCTCAACAAATGCAACCAATTAAGGAACCTACAATATCATTTTCCCCTCTTCCAAAGCAGCCAAAGAAGAAAAATATTTCTCAACCTATGGTGAGCTAATCTATTGACTATGAAAAGACAAAAGAAATAGGTAAAAATGTGGTGGATAAGGAAGAGGTCAATCAAATCATGCCTTCTCCTCAAAAAGTTTGAATTCATGATGTGCCTCAAGATAGATTGTCCATCAATCTCAAGATTGTAAGGGATGAGGTTAATAATATAAGAGCATTGACATGGGCCCAATTCATCAAAAATAGATAGTTTTTAAAGTCCAAGGAATTCAAGGATTTTATGTTGAAAATTAAAAGGGGAATTTTCAAGCAATTTAAATAGGGTGAAAGGAGAATCAAATCCCAAGGAAAGAGAGGAGGTGATAAAGAAAGTACTAAAGTAAGCTGACTTTCAAGTAAATAAATATTGGGATTAAGGTGTCTCAACCTTAGAGTCCTAACATTGATTTAATTGTTGTAATTTTAATGTATTTATTTTCATTATTTAATTTCCTATGGTGTCATGTCACTAATTGGGACCCACCGGCTAGGTGGCATCCTTGTTGGAGGTGATTGGATGACATATCATCATCCCAAGTGGACATAGGTGTCCCACTTTAGAATCTATGACATATGACAAATTTTATGACACGTCATAAGGCATCTTTGAATGATGGGTGAAAGTTGGTGCCCAAGTTGGGTTATGAAAGGATGTAATAGAATCAACTATTTTTAGTTAGTTATGGCATATTCTCTTACAACTGTAAATGTTGTCAACTATGACAGATTCTATGATAGCTGTAAGATGTGTAAGGCATCTTTAATAAGCTATTTTTAGCATATTCTAGGTGCCCAAGCTTGGAAGAAGACTATTTGCATGTTTGACAAGTGTAAGGGGTGTAAGGGAATATTGAACATGTGTCCAAATACATGTCTAAGGAATTGGAAATTCTTCCATGTGGATTTGGATGCCCCTCACTTTCTAGATGCTTCTTGAAGCTTGTATCACACTATTTATTGAGTGCATTGAGTTGTAGAATGTATAGTTTGTTTGCATGTAACGAAGTGCTGCCAGTATTACTCCAAAACAGGTGTTTGTGTTGAAGCATTTATTGAAGAAGCTTTGTACTTGGTGGTATGTTGTAACTCCTATTTGATATAATAGAGAAGTATTGTGCTTTTGGAGGGTGGGGTTTTTTACCCGAAAGGGTTTTCCCCACGACATATTTGGTGTCACTGCTTTTATGCATTGTTTCTATTCTTTTTCCATTATTCTCTACGTGCTTCTCTAGTTGCAACTGTCAAGGGTGTTAAAAAGGAAACTTTTGTAACTCTCTCCTGATTAAATTAGTGTAGGAAGTTGTTTTTGCTCACCTAGCTTCCTTTTAGTTGGTATAAGAGTCTGGCCAGCCTTGGTTCCTTTGTTGGGTAGAAGGGTTTTTTGAGATAATCTTTGTTTTAGTGGGAGTTTTGTAGAAGTTTTTATTTCTTAACCTTGTTGCGAGAAAGAGATGGTAGGAACATCTGGGAGGATTGAGATGGAAAAATTTAACGGTGGTAATTTCGAGTTGTGGAAGCTAAAAATGGAAGACATGTTAGTAGACCAAGACTTATGGCTTGCAATTTCTAAAACCAAACCTTCAGGTATGAAACAAGAGGATTGGGATCTCATGGATAGGAAATCCAAGGGTCTTATTAGACTCTGTTTGGCTGATTTCATTCTCCTAAATGTCCATGAAGAGAAAATTTTTGCTTCTTTGTGGAAGAATCTTGGTGATGTCTATCAGGCTAAATCCCTAGTAAACAAGCTTTTCCTAAGAAAGAAGATGTATTCTTTGAAAATGGAAGATGGAGGACCCATTGCAAATCACCTAAAGTATTTTAACATGTTGGTTGCACAACTAGGTTTCGTTGGAGATAAAATAGATGAACAAGACTGTTGCATGCTCCTTTTGTGTTCATTTCCAGACTCTTGGGATCACTTGGTAATGGCTATTGGAAGAACTACTTCCACCTTCAAGGGATGAGGTTGTTGCCTCATTACTATCTGCAGAGATGCGAAGGAAGTCTTCTAAGATGGCCAAGGAAGCCCTCACAGTCCATGGTAGACCAAAAGAGAGAAGCAAAAAGAAAGACAAGAAACCTAATTCAAAGTCTTCGGGGAGATCAAAGTCTCCTTGTAAGAATTCCAAGGAAAAATGTTGGAATTGTGGTGAAACTGGTCACATTCAGAAAGATTGCAAGGAGGAGAAGAAGAAAAAAAAGTCTTTCTCTGATTCTGAATCTGAGAAATCATCCCAAGATGATGGAGAAGCATTTATTGTAGCCTTGGAAGCCCATGCATCAGATGATGTGTGGTTGATATATTTAGGTGCATCTTTTCACATGACTTCTCATAGAGATTGGTTCTCGAAGTATGAGGACTTCGATGGTGGAGAGGTATACCTGGGTAATGACTCTCACCTAAAAATTGTTGGCTATGGAAGAGTCAATATTAGATTTCCTAATGGAAGATTGAAGGGGATTAACAGTGTCTTACATATCCTAGGTTTGGCATGAAACCTGTTTTCTGTAAGTAAACTAAATGATTCAGGAGTGCAAGTTGTTTTCTTTGGTGGAGGACGCAAGATGACAAGAGGAGCTATGGTGTTGGCTAAGGGTGTTCGTATTGGCACTTTGTTTTAGTTTGATGCATGCACTGTATAGTGCAATAGTTCTTCTAATGTCTAAAGAAGAGACCTTTGGATTCTTCATCCTCACCATCATATTGTGCAAAGAAGTATGTTGTAGCTACATTTGATGGTCATGCATTTTGGATACCTAAGTGTGCTCATTCCATGGAAATGAAGCTTCCTGTAGAGAAGACAATGTTATGGCACCAATGACTTGGTCACATTGGTGAGAAGGGTCTTAAAACCTTGAAAAATAAGAGCCTTGTTGAAGGCCTTGATTATTGTAATCTCAAGTTCAACTTTTGTGAATATTGTGTATATGGAAAATAGCACTGTGTTTCTTTCTACTCTAGTTCTCATAAGTCTTCTAGGGTTTTGGACTATGTTCATTCAAATGTTTTTGGTCCTATAAATGTTCCTTTGTTATCAAAATCTGTATATTTTGTTTCTTTCATAGATGATTATAGTAGAAGGACATTTGTTTATTTCCTCAGAAGTAAAGTTGAAGTCTTTAGTTGGTTTAAGGAGTTTAAGGACTTGGTAGAAAATTAGACTAGCAGAAAGATTAAGTGTTTGAGAACTGATAATGGTGGCGAGTTTTGTTCCATAGAGTTTGACAAGTTTTGTAAGGAGAATGGGATTGAGAGACATAAGAAAACTCCCTACACTCCACAAAAAAATGGAGTTGCAGAGAGGATGAATGGAACATTGATGGAGAGGGCTAGGAGTATGTTGAGTGGTGCTAGTCTTGAACAAAATTTTTGGGCTAAAGCGATAGCCATTGCATTTTATTTGATCAATAGATCTCTTACATCAACGCTTGTTGGAAAGACACCCATGGAGGTGTGGTCTAGTTAAAATCCTTCAATGAGACATCTCAGAGTATTTTGTTGTGAAGCTTATTCTCATGTTTTGATTGAGAAGAGGTCTAAGTTGGAGAGCAAGGCTGTTAAGTGTATCTTTATCAGCTATGGTGTCGGTGTGAAAGGGTATAAACTTTGGGATCTAGAAGCTCAGAAGGTCATATATAGTAGAAGTTTGATCTTTAGAGAGATGAAACCTTCCTCTATTGAGTTGTAACCAAAGAAAGAGGAGAAACATAAAAAGGAGATAGTTCATATTCCACCTACTATGAAGAAAGAAGAACCAAGTACTCCTATTGGACTTGATGATGAGGAGAGATCAAGTAGCTCTAAAATTTCTAAAGAAGAAGGAGAACCTCAACCTCATCCTTTGAGGAGGTCTACATGAGTTAGGCAGCAACCGAAAAGGTTTGGATATTCATTATTGGATTCCAGTTGTATATTTGCCTTGATTACTAATACTGATGAGCCTAGGACAATTAGAGAGGCTATGGGTATGAATGATTCAGATTCTTGGATGCAAGCCATGGATGAAGAGATGGCTTCATTAAAGAAAAATAAGACTTGGGATTTGGTACCTTTTCCTGCTAGGTGTAAACTTATTGGTTGTAAATGGGTTTTCAAGAAAAAGTGTGGTCCTGATAGCAGTGTTGAGAAGTATAAGGCACGGTTGGTTGCTAAGGGGTTTTCCCAAGTGGAGAGAATTGATTATGGGGAGATTTTCTCTCCTTTAGAGAAGCTAACATCTATTTGGCTTTTGTTGTCACTTGTAGTAGCATATGACTTAGAAGTGGAACAAATGGATGTGAAGATAACATTCCTTCATGGTGATTTGGAAGAAGACATATACACATGTCACATCCAAAGCATTTCATTGAAAAAGGTAAATAAAATTTAGTTTGGAAACTGAAGAAGTCTCTTTATGGTTTGAAATAGTCTCCTAGAATGTGGTATCCAAAGTTTGATACCTATGTGTTGTCTTTGGGATTTCAGAGATCTAAATTTGACCATTGTGTATAATTTAAAACTGATAATGGTCACATTCTCATTATTGTTCTATACATAGATGATATGTTGTTTATTGGGAATGGTAAAAGTATGATTTTAGATTTGAAGTTTCAGTTGTCAACACAGTTTGAGATGAAAGACCTAGGTGCAACTAGGTACATTTTGGGAATGGAAATCATGAGAGACAAAACTAACAAAAAGCTTTGGTTAAGCTAGAGAAAGTATGTGAACTTTTTGTTGGAGAGATTTAACATGGTAGATTGCAGACAATTAGTTTTTCCTGTGATGCAAGGGACAAAGCTTTCTATGAATGATTGTCCAAAGTATCCTACTGAAATGGAGGACATGACCAGAGTACCATATGCAAGTTTAGTTGGAAGTATGATGTATGTGATGGTGTGTACGATACCAGGCATTGCCCAAGTAGTGGGAGTCCTTAGTCATTTCATGGCTAATCCTAGACGGGTGCATTGGGATGCAGTAAAGAGAGTGTTCAGATATTTATGGGGTATTTCCAAGTATTCCTTGTGTTTTCATGGTTATCCTACTAGACCTCAACATTATGTGAGAATTCGAGGATATGTGGATTCAGATTGGGTAGGTGACATTGACAACATAAGACCACTAGTGGTTATGTGTTTACGATGTTTGGTGGCGCTATATGTTGGATGAGTAAGCGACAAGCTATAGTCGTTTTTTCCACAATAGAGGAAAAGTATATGGAAACCACTCATGCATGTAAGGAAGCCATTTGGATTAAGAGATTGTGTTCAAATATTAGTTTAGATGCAAGACATATTACTATTTGTTGTGACAGTCAAAGTGCAATTTGTCTAGCAAAGAATCCTACCTTCCATGCCACAACAAAGCACATTGATGTACAATATTATTTTGTTCATGATATGGTAGAAGATGGAAAGGTGAAACTAGAAAAGGTTGACACTTTGGTGAATGTTATAGATGCACTAACAAAACTAGTGAGCACAGAGAAGTTCAGATTGTGTTCTGATTCCATGGGCCTTGGGCCCAAAGCATATGATTCTATATGACTCTTGGAAGGTCTTCGACAAGTGGGAGAATGTTGGGATTAAGGCGTCTCAACCTTAGAGTCCTAACATTGATTTAATTGTTGTAATTTTAATGTATTTATTTGTATTATTTTATTACCTATGGTGTCATGTCACTAATTAGGACCCACCGGTTGGGTGTTATCCCCATTGGAGGTGATTGGATGACACATCATCATCCCAAGTGGAAATAGGCATCCCAATTTGGAATCTATGACACATGATAGATTTTATGACATGTCATAAGGCATCTTTGAATGCATGGGTGAAAGTTGGTGCCCAAGTTGGGTTATGACAAGATGTAAGAGAATCAACTATTTTTAGTCAGTTATGATAGATTATCTTACAACTATAAGTGTTGTCAGCTATGATAGATTCTATGACAACTGTAAGATGTGTAAGGCATCTGTCATAAGCTATTTTTAGCATATTCTAGGTGCCCAAGCTTGGAAGAAGACTATTTGCATGTTTTGACAAGTGTAAGGGGTGTAAGGGAAAATTGAACATGTGTCCAAATGAATTTATAAGGTGTTGGAAATTGTGCCATGTGGATTTGGATGCCCCTCACCTTCTAGATGCTTCTTGAAGCTTGTGTCACTCTATTTATTGAGAGCCTTTAGTTGTAGAATGCATAGGTTTTTTGCAGGTAACGAGGTGTTGCCAATATTACTCTGGAACAGGTGTTCGTGTTGAAGCACTTATTGAAGAAGCTTTGTACTTGGTGATATGTTGTAACTCCTATTTGATATAATAGAGAAGTATTGTGCTTTTGGAGGGTGGGGTTTTTACCTAAAAGGTTTTTCCCCATGGTATATTTCGTATCACCATTTCTATGCATTGTTGCTATTCTCTTTCCATTATGAATCTAACTTTACTATCTCATCCAAAGAATTCCACAATGTCAAATTTGGATCCCCATTGGAAAAGTTACTAAAGTGTTTGAGTTCCAATGGCCTTTGGAATAAACTTATGCTTTTTGGTTGGAAAATTGTAATGAATAGGGTGCCAGATTATATTTCAATTAGTCATTTGGTTTCTTCCACATCAATATTTTGGAGCAACCTCAAGCATTTTGGTTTCAATTTTGTCTTATTTATCCATCTCGGCTTCAGGGTTGGTCTTTCAACAAATTCAACAACCTTTTAGCTCAACATGCAAAGGGGAATGTTGTTTTGTAATAGGTTTTGTACCCATTTTGTTCCAATAAAAATGTATGTGTCAAATGTAACATGTGATAATCGCGACTTGGTTCATGAGCATGCATTCTCAACTTGTCTATTTAAGGGATTATGAGCCTCATTATAAATATTTATGGAAAATTTTTTTTTGGATGGACTTTAGTCTAGAATTATCAAGTTTTTCATAAGGTATAGAGGAAGAGAGTCTGTGAATGATATTCTTATTAAAAACATTATATATTCCAATTGAAGATATATGAATATATGCTTCAGCATAATTGTCTCCAAATGTAATATAATATTTCTTTTGAATGAAATAATCAAGGGTTATTGAGTTTTGCATCACATGTTTGATCTTTGAGTATTTTGTTGATTTCTTCTATTCAAATAATAGATTAGTTGCTTTCATCAAATACTAAGAATGTTGTATTACATAGAGATTATTGAGTAGAATCATGTTGAATTCCATTAGTAGGATACATTTTGTAAGGAAATGGTGTTTAATTTTCCATTGGAATTTCTTTAGTTGATGAGAGGGGAGGTTTTCATGATCATATGACTATGTAGCCCTTTCAGGAACTAGTCTAGATAGATTAATTTCTATTAAAACCTAGAACCAAACTCTAAAATGAAATAATCTCAAAGAAATACTTAAGTTATTCTTAATTATTGTTTGTTCTCATGTATGTGTTTAAAATAATACAAGGAACTTATCCATTTTCTAAGCTCTATTTCATAAATCCTTGTTGCAATGTGTGAGAACTAATATTCTAAATCAATATCTAATTGAATTTTCCCACCATCTCTTGACATTGCTGAAATGAATACTCACCTAGGTTAGTAGAGCCTAAAGTAAAGAGGGAATTGAATTCCCTATTTGTTGGCCAACTATCTAAGTTTCTCAAATACAAGATATAGATAATATTTAGAAAAATATAGGGAATTATATGGAGTAACCAACAATGTCATTTGCCAAAGACGATACTATGGAAAAAGTGGGTCCCAATGCTAATAAAAGAAGGAGGTACAAGCTACAATATCAAGGAAGTGGAACTATTCATTTTTCCTATAATCAACAATGTGTGCACCATACAAAGTGTTATTGTGACACCTATTCTTTATAGTTCCATTTGCCAAAATTGAACATACCAACTAATGGTAAAGCCCATGCTAGAGGAAAATTTCTTAAAATATATGTCACCATGTATAATATCAAAAATTGCATACCCTTGCAATTTCATCCTATATTTTGTGTCCACTTTGGTTTCCATTCCCTTATATCTTTCTAGGCTTATTTTATCCCTTGCATTAACCTTTTTCCCTCCAATGGTTCTTAGGTCTTGTTTCTTATGTTCATTTTCTATCAACTTTTGTATTAGCCTTGTGTTTTTCTAATGTTTCATCATCTTTGAGTCAAGATTTTCTAGACACTAGCACATGTAGACATTTTTGCAACATGCTAGTGTCCCACAATAATGTCTTCTTTGATGGTCATTTTTTAGTGTTTTTCCACTTATCACCTACATAGGTCAATAAATTCCAATCGAGATGAATCCAAACAACTCGTTAACCTATTTCCTCCTCTTCAATTTTTGAATCTAATATTTTGCTCTCAACTTTATCTTGCAACCTTGGTACTTCATGTTTTTTTTTATAGTTTTTGTTTAGATTTGATTCCTCCATGTGGGTACATCTATTTTAAGCTTTGATTCCTCCATATGATAACATCAGTCTTCAATAAAAATTTCCTTGTCGCTCTCTTTTTCTCCTTAGCTTCTTCAAACCTCATAGCTGATATTCTTGTTTTCTTTGATTTATTTAGTTTATTATTGTTATTATAGCTTTATTTTTGTTGTACCCCTGAGAACCTTTGGCTTTTCATATCCTTTTTCCTTAATTATTGTTTACATAATCTATATTGTCACTGCTCTTATTTTTTAGATGAACTTAGTGTGATAACACACAAACTATTTCACTCATCATCTTAGCTATTGTGAAGGTGTGTTATGAACATGTGTGTTGTCCACCTTGCATGATGTTATAATGTAATATTTTATTATTCTTTGGTGCACCTAGGGGATCTAGGGATGTGTGTATCACATGGGTTATCATTCTTTGGGCCACTTTGGTGTTGTATATAAAATTATGATAAATATTTAATGTGGGGTTGCATATTAGGAAAGCATTTAATATTGGGAAAACTTAGTACCATAAATTAAATATGGGGGTTAATGGTTTTGTAAGCTCATGGTATTAGTCACATGGTTTTATGTAGTACCACAGAAAACAATGGGTAGTTATTTAAGGTTGGCTAGTTGGTTATTTTGGCTAAAGGGTTGAGAGTATCTCTTGTTAGCATTTGTGAGGGTTGAATCATTGCATGGGATGTGTGGTTGCATGCTTGTTCACATGGAATGCTTGTAGAGGGCTTGATGTTTCTAAGGTATTCATGGAGGACTCTAAAGGTGTATTATAATCTTTATTGATGAATAATATATGAGTGATGGATGCTTTTGGAGGCTGTGTTTTTTCCTCTTGAGGGTTTTCCTATGGTATTTCTTGTGTCATATTTGATGGTATGTTGTATATTCTTTTGCATGCGGATTCTAAATACTTTTTTCATAGGTTCCTCTATTTGGGTTATGTGGAAATTATCTTGGGTGGGTACATATTTAATTTTATTTGGTATCAGAGCCACGGTTGTGGTTTATATAACCCTTGTTAGAGTAGATCTAGTGCATATAGTTGAATCCAAGGCTTGTAGGAAAGAATAAGGACATTACAAGATATGAGGGTTTTGTGTAGGTTGTTTTTACAGATTTGGGGTTTTGAGGTTTCTAATCTGTGGTTATTTTTTGTAGATCTAGATTTATAGATCTTTGTTGGAAAAATGATTTTTTATGGATGTTCACTATGAGGGTTTTATAGGGGAGATATTTTCGATGACCCCTTGGGACAAAACATACCTCACCATTGGATCCAAGAGGCCGAAGAGATGAAGATTGGCATCAAATTCAGCCTATTTTCACCACTATGAAAAAATGGAATTTTTTTGTCCTCTTAGCCATATCGTACAACTGTACGACCATTAAATTAACTATAGAAGTGAAAAATATTTTTTTTAAAAAATTATATTAATACTTATGTGGTTTAAATTTTTATTTCTACAAATTAAATTTAAAACATGGATGATTCAAATTAAAATTAAAATTTTACATTAAAAAATTGAGGGGTCGAGGTCCACAAACTCCATACCCTCCCTATTGTGTCAGTCAGTAGGCGTACTTTCAATTGCTAGACCTATTGGCTATTGATCGATAGTGTAAGGTTGGAAGGGATTTAAGCCCCTCGGTTCCAACCCCCCAGTCTGAAAAATTTAATTCGACACTTTTAAAAATTAAACCAAATTCATATACTTTCAGGTTCGGGTCCACCCCCTATAGATGGTGCTGCGACCACTGGCGGGCGACCCAAGGGGCTACCAACTTGCCACCTAGTAGCCAAATTGGGAAACTTATTCTAGGGGCATAGCTTTCACCCAAGGTGTCTATTTTTTGACTTCTTATACTCATTGGAAAGGTGATTTTAAGCACTATGCTATGGTATCAATGGTTTTCCAATTTTTTTCTTTTTTAACAAAGAAATATTTGCTAGAATTTGGATTTTATTTTCAATCTTGGAGAGGTCATAACTTGTGCATACAGAGTTAGATTTTGGACTTCTTATAGTTGACAAAAAAATTGTTCAAAGCACTACATGGTGGATTAGGTTTTGAGATTTTTTGGCATGACTTATTTGTTATTATTTCTATTTGAGATGCTTATGGGTTCGTGTTGATTTTGGTACTTTTGTGAGCTTATGGCTATTCACATCTTGGTGATTTGGTGTTTGATTTATTATATAATCACATGTACATCTATGATTACTCTGATTTGACATGGTTATCAATATATTGAGTTTGTATGGTGCATTGTTGGGTCTATGAGTTGTGTAGTTTTGTAGGTTGTCTACATTTATAGGTTGCAGATATGACTTGGATGTGGGTTGTATATGCCCATAGATACTTTAGTGTTATTGCAAATTCATATTTGTGGCTTGGTTTAGTCACTCGTTTTGCTATTTTTTTGTCATGTTGAGATGGAGATATGGTATTACTAGGTACAATCATGATGTGAGACCTATGTTGTCAACATATGCTTCTTTGTGAAAGTTAGTGTGGCATCTCTTTGGATGGCTTCTTATATTTGTGCATTGACATGATGGAGGATGAGAGAATTCATGCTTGAGATGGTGGGCACCTTGATTCTTGTTGTATGTATGTTGATGGAGCACATGGAGAACTTTGATTCCTTGATGGTATATGTGGCTATAAGGGTTATTCCCTTGTTCATGTTTGAGTTGGTATATGTGGCTATAAGGGTTATTCCCTTGTTCATGTTTGAGTTTACTTATTTACCCCTTATGCAATGTATACAACAAGTGGGAAAATGTTAGGAAGAGGTGTGTTTTCCACCTTGCATAATGTTATAATATTGTATTTTATTATTATGTGGTACACCTAGGGGAAATAGGGTTGTATGCATCACATGGGTTAACATTCTTGGGGCCACTTTATGTGTTGTATGTAACATTGTAATAAATATTTAATATTGGGAAAACTTAGTACCAAAAAGTAAATGTGGGGGTTAATGGTTTTGTAAGCTCATGGTATTAGTCACATGGTTTTTTGAAATACCACTTGGTGGTTTTGTGTGATCTTGTTTCTATAAAAGAAAACACATGTGTAGTTGTCTAAGGTTGGCTATTTTGGCTAAGGGGTTGACAACATCTCTTGTTAGAATTTGTAAGGGTTGAAGCATGGCATGGGATGTGTGGTTGCATGCTTGTTTACATGGAGTGCTTGTAGAGGGCTTGACGTTTTTGTAGAGGAGGGGGACTAACCACTCATGAGCTCAGGTCATGGGGGAGTCTAGAATGATTAGCTGCCTTGGTCTATCTCATGTTAAGGACTATTTAGGGTAAGTTTAATGTTTTAGAAGAGTGAAAAGGAAGGGAAATTGATCTACCACTATCCTTCTATCAACCCAAGAGGTTTAGGGAATCAGGTGAGTGAATTCCTAAGCCAAGACTATAACCTAGGCAACTCTTTGCCAGAGGATTCCAACATAGAAGACAAACGACACCATGGCGTGCTAGCATCT
The DNA here is from genome assembly GCA_007258455.2 of Sequoia sempervirens. NCBI lineage: Eukaryota > Viridiplantae > Streptophyta > Pinopsida > Cupressales > Cupressaceae > Sequoia > Sequoia sempervirens. The sequence goes on along the minus strand of VDFB02353493.1, from coordinate 82,824,166 downwards.
CGGTCAAGCGATGGCATCTATACAAATAAAAAGTACAAAAGAAATTCAACAATTAACATAAACTCATTAACTACCTAATAAAGAGAGTTTTATATGATAATAGAAAACATGAAATAGCTAAGCTACTAAAATGACAAGAATAATGCTTTAACTAAAAAGGAGAGAAGTTGACAAGAGTAAAAGGTGGTAGAAATATAACTCACAAGTGGTCTAGCCTCCTACAAGCTCCACACGAACATGGACACCTACACACAGCAGATCAGGGAAAAATGTTGGGGTTGTTTTGGGGCTTGTTGTAGTCAAACCCTTGTTTTGGTGTTCCCACCTTCACGGACAACCATAATAGCCACCATAGAAAGAAAGAATGATAAAGAACGTATTGAAATAAAGTACTACCAAACAATGAAAACAACACTATGCTACAAAATTAAATAACAATGCTAAATGAGATGGATGCCACCTCCCTAAACAAGATGCTCTCAACCACATGAAGGGAGATGCAAGCTCGCAAGCTTGTAGATGTTACTATTGTTGCAACAACGAGAGTGAAAACCAGCGAAGTGACATCTTGGAGCTTCAACAATGGAGAATGTTGTGAAAAATGAAGTGTGTAGAGGCAAGTGAAGTTCAAGAAACGTGTAGCAGTGAGAAGAAGATCAATTGATTGAAGAAGAAGGTTTCTTTAGGATGAATAGAAGCCCAAAAGAGTCTTTTGAGGTCGGTCAAGGGCATAGGGGTGTTACTCTTCATCGCGAATTGAGAAATGTAGTGCCTCTAGAGATTCCAAGGGTGGGGATTCTATTAGGATGGTAGTGTGTCACACAAATATTCACGCATTGTGTTAGCATCCCCAACAAAAATTCCCCCACTGACACTACAGATAGATTCCAAGTGGGTGAAAGGCGAATAAATGAGGTGGAAAAGCATCTTTGGGTTTAATTTTTCTAAGGTTAGGGGTTGTAAATGGGGAATTTACAAGGGGTGCAAATTCACTTCGTTACATTTTTCCCCACTTTAGCGAGCACATGTGCTACCAAATTCGAGGTAAAGTAGATCAAAAGAGTTTAGAAATGTATACTTGAACCATTGAGGAAGCAAACCACAATTTGGAAAACTCAGGTGTAGGAGAGAGAAATGGATCCACAGGTCCTCAGACCCAAGGATAGTTGAACAAAATGCACCGCAGATCTGCATACCAATGGAAGGGTGAACAAAAAGGCTTTGCAAGTCCTCAGACCTACAGAGTTGAAAAAAAGATCTTGCAGGATGTAAGCACTTCACAGGTCCTCAGACTTGCAAAGGAGGTTCCCCTAGGTACTCAGTACTGAAGGAATATGGATGTGAGAGGCTCCGCAGAGTCTGATGGGGCCTTATAGGTACTCGGTCTTTCAAGGTTAATTGAAAAGAAGCTTCATAGGTGCACTTGCAAAGCAAAATGTTAATCCATAGACAAAACATGTTAGATAGGAAAAAGCCACACAGGAAAGAAAACAAACAGTCACGCAGATAGTCAATAATTGAAGGAAAAGATTTCAAATGGGTCCCTCAGGAACCCTTCAAAAGAAAAGGGGTCCACTCAAGGGACGCTCTGTTTGAAAGCGATAATTTTTTTGAAAAGAGATAATTTTCTCGCCAATGATTCTAGTATTAAGGAATCCTTCTAAAAAATTCATTTCATCAAGGAATTCTTAAGAAGGAATGCTCCCTCACAAGGGCAAGTCTAGATTCTATCTTATGAATCCATGATGAAATAAATTTTTTCCTAGGAATCCATGTCGAAGAATGAGATTTTTGGAAAATAGATATTTTTAAGAAGAGATTTGTTGGCCGCCAAATGCACCTTTTGTAAATAGAAGCAGTATGATATTCCCCCTTAGGATGGTGCATGCTAGACACAAAGACATGTGGCATCCTAAGGAGATAAAAGCAAGAATAAAAGTGATGTTATGGCCCACGGAACATGAAAAGATGTAACTATGGTAATTTTCTCGCACACATGAGGGACAACACATAAGCACCACAATATCACAAAGCAAGAAAAGAAGAGAGAAAGATGAAAAGAAAGGAGAAAAACTAACATGACGAATGAGATACAGGGGATTTGATATTTAAAGTTTAGAGCTGCCCATAAATATAGATAAATAGATATAATAATATATAAATGAATTTTCATCAACCCCCTACTATATCAGACCATGTGAAGAAGGGCACATGAAAACAAGATGAAAAAAAAAATTGGGTCAACATGGAAGGGAGACCTAAATTCCCCCAACATTTTGCATCGTCCCCAATTGTTGAAAATAAAAGCACAACAAAGAGAAGAATGATGTAACAAATAGAGGAATTTTTACAGCACAAAAACACTCTTGTATCCAAGCACCTATGAGGGTGAAAAGGGTCCTCCATGAACACATAAAATAAGCACGACAGAACACAACACACACACACAATCTAATCTACAGATAAAGAAGAGGTGCCCCCTAGTCCCCATCAACCAAGAGTTTGTTGTTCTCCTAATCTAGATCACTGTAAGGGGAGGGAAAATGAGCCTACAAAAGCGAGATAACAAGGGGGGTACCCTCTGACTTTATTGCAACAAGAGGCAATGAAGAAGGTCCCTCAAGGTCTTCTCCACTTAGTTCCTATGAGGCAAATGTCAACCATCTCGCAAAGATCACCGATAGAGCCAAGAGATCATCTACATAGTTGAACATGCACTTTACAGGAGTGTCATGTGTAAATTCAATGAAAGATGGAGGAGGAACCCAAGGTCCACTGCTAGCCTCATCGAAAGACTCGAAAGCAATGAAAAACTCTGGGGACACCAGGGTTTCCTTCGTCACTAGGACAGTGCAAGCCAACACAGAACCAACCTCTAAAGAAGGTGAACCCTTCTTTCAACCCCCATTACAAGAAGGGTTGCCTCCATATTTCACTTCATCAGAGGATGCAAGATCCCTATAGATGAAACAAAGGGGGAGGAGGAAGAGGATAAAACTGTAGTGGACACCACTGAGGTATTCGACATGTCCATGGGTTTTGAAAAAGGTGGGATTTCTAGAAGGGACATTAGAAGGGGAGACTCAGCCAAAGGAGTGATGAATACTTACACCCTCTTGGAGTGAGGATCGTTAATTCTTGTAAGGGGAGATGAAAGAAAGATTGAGGTGGAGGGAACTGAAGTAGAAGGGGTGGAAGAGGAGGACACAACAAAAGATGCCAAAGTGGGAGCTATTGGTTCCCCTTCCTTATTCTGCAAGGCAGCTTGCTCAGTGGCCAGAGCCCTCCTCTGACACTTGTGCTCATGCACAAGGTAGTTTCTATGCTCTAGGAGATAGAGGCTACAGCTTGAGAAGGAGTAGAAGGCTCTTGTTCAACCATCATAGTATCCATCACAACCATTTTCGGTGGAGGGAGTGACTCCTGGATGGGAATAGGAGGAAGAGATGGAGAAGTAGATGCAACACCAGTGAGGGGATCAGACTTGAACACCTCAATGGTGAGCCTCTTCCCATTCACTACCTTAGAGGTAGGATCAATAGGAGGCCAAGAAGGCTGAGACACATAAGATTCTCTATGGGGACCCTTCCCCTTACCATTCAAATCAGGCCAAGGCACCGTGGGTAAGGCAGGAAGTTCAAATTCCTGACACTTGGCCTTCTACCAAGTAGGCACCATCAGACTCCCTAAGAGATGCATAGGAGAAAAAGTTGATGGCATCGTAGTAGGGCAAGAAGAACTACAGAGGAAGAGGAAGAAGCCTGAGTGGATTTCTCCTCCTTTTTTCGAGCGGCAAAGGCAACCTTATGCTACATTATCATGGAAGCTTTAACTGAAATGGTATATGGAGAAGGGTAGGTCACTTTTGGTGTTATGCCCCCATTCTTGTACTTCACATAAGTTTGACATAATAGGTTCATCCTGCGAGGGAGTGAACCAATAGGGGCAGGCCAAAAGTGATCAAGTGAGTAGCCTCCATGCACAATCATCAGTTTGTAACCGGTGTTGTGGACTACATGCAAAAACCCCTCATGAGAGAACTTTAAGCACTTATGAATCATCGAGGGAACTACGTTCATGTAAACTAGCTAGGGAATGCCTAGTTTCACCCTAAACAACTCAGACACCGGGATAATGTCAAAGAGAGCATACAGTCCTGGGCCCAACCAAGACTGATAAGGTGATAGAACCAATGGGAGGAATAGAAAGAGCATCATGTGTTTGTATGGTGCTTCTAAACTCATCATATCCATCCTTATGTAAAAATTTTATCAACATGATCTCCTTTGTGATAACATTGACCCAGAATGTAGGGTCAACGAGAATGCCAATTACAGTATTCCCATTGATACACATGGGATTGTACAAGGGAGATGGTTCTCTATTAGTGTTCATCAACAAATCCTGCAAGGTAAATGTTATAGCAGGAGATTCGCTCGCAGGTTGCATATATGGGATGGGTAGATGCATAAAGGAAGCCATCCTTATGTACACTAGAAAGGACTTTTGTTGAAGCCCCCAGGAGTTCAACAATTAGGTAGTGACCTATTCAAGGTTTTGTTCCACAATGCTTAAGGATTATTCTTAGCTACACCGCTAGGGGTCATAGGTTGGGTTGCAAGGCTAGGTGCCCTGCAATGCACACACCCACAACACTCCTAGAATGTGAGAAAAGAGTCTTTCAACACTACCAAACAAAACTAGAATAGTTCATGACAGGTTCACCAAAATATAGAGGAGGGGGATTGATCACTTAGGACCCCAGGTCATGAGAGGGTCTAGAATGATCAACTTCCCTGATCTACCCCACGTTAAGGACTATTTAGGGTAAGCTTAATGTTTTAGGAGAGTGACAAAGGAAATTGACTTGCCACTATCCTTCTGTCAACTTGAGATGTTTAGGGAATCAGGTGAGTGAATTTTCGAGTCAAGAGTGTAACCTAGGCAACTCTCTGCTAGAGGACTCCAGTGTAGAAGATAGACGACAACACGACACATTGGTGTTTGTACAGACAAAAAGTATGAAAGATAGTCAATACTTAATAGAAACTCACTAACTACTTGATAAACAAAGTTTTATACAATAATAGAAAACATGAAAGAGCTAAGCTACTAAAATGATAAGAATAATGCTTTAACTTAAAAGGAGAGAATTTAACAAGAGTAAAAGGTGGTAGAAATAAAACTCACGAGTGGTCTAACATCCCGCAAACTCCACATGAATGCAAACACCTCTACACAACAAAATGGGGAAAAATGTTGGGGCTATTTCGGGGCTTACTGCAATCAAACCCTCGTTTCAATGTTCCCACCTCCATAGACAGCCAAAATAGCCACCATAGAAAGAAAATATGATAAAGAACGTATTGAAAGAAAGTACTACCAAGCAACAGAAAAAACACTATGCTACGAAATCAAATAACGATGTTAAATGAGATGGATATCACCTCCCTAAACAAGATGCCCTCAAATACATGAAGGGAGATGCAAGCTCACAAACCTATAGAGGCTACCATTGTTGCAATAACGAGAGTGAAAACCAACGGAGTGATGTCTTGGAGCTTCAACAATGGAGAATGTTGTGAAAAATGAAGTGTGTAGAGGCAAGTGAAGTTCAAGAAATGTGTAGCAGTGAGAAGAAGATTGATTGATTGAAGAAGGTGTTTTAGGATGAATAGAAGCCCAAAGGAGCCATTCAAGGTTAGTCAAGGGCACATGGGAATTGATCTTCATTTCCAATAGAGAATTGTAATGCCTCTACAGATTCTAGAGGTGGGAATCTTGTTAGGATGGCAATGTGTTGCGCTAGCGTCCCTGACAAAAATTTCCCCCACTGACACTATAGATAGCCGCCAAGTGGGTGGAAGGTGAATGGATGAGGTGGAAAAGCATCATTGAGTTTATTTTTTCTAAGGTGAAGGGGTGTAAATGGGGAATTTGCAAGGGGTGAAAATTCACTCCATTATAGTTTCAAATTCATGGAGGACTAAAGATGTATTGTAATCTTTATTGTTGAATTATAGATGAGTGATGGATGCTTTTGGAGGTTGGGTTTTTCCCTCTTAAAGGTTTTACCAGGGTATATCTTGTGTCATATTTGATGGTATGTTGTCTATTATTTTGCATATGGATTCTAAATACTTGTTTGCATAGATTTCTCTAGTTGGGTTATGTAAAAATTATCTTTGGTGGATACATATTTCCTTTCAAGGTGGAAATACCAAGCTAAGGTTTTGACTGAGGCAAGCCCCAAAACAACCCCAACATTTTAAAGCTACAAATTTCTTTGGATGGAGATATCTAACTAATTTGGATTCTAGTGATCTCTTCCCTTTTATATTTTTTATTGGTAGTTTAAACAATTTATTTCAATAGATTAGTTTCTCAGTTTATTATTGTATCATTTTTTTAACTAGCAATTCTATCACATTTTTTGGTTTTATCTTTTTGTATGTGCAATTTGTATATTTTTGTGTATAATAGCATTTTGTATTTTTTATCATATAGGATTAAAACATGTCACATAGACATCCCTATAAATTTCTCATGTTAGGACAAATAGCCTCTAGATTTAGTGACAAGTTTATTTCTCTATATTAAATTTTATAAATTTATGTTCTATAATTCTATAATTTGGATTCTATTAATTTTTTATATTGTTTAGCTTAGTTAAATACTACATTTTCTAAGCTCTAAAGTAGTTTTGGGTTTCTAAGTTTTATTTTTTTAATTATAATAAAGTACATTTAATTTAATACTAGTTAATCCCATTGTAGAAGAAGAGAAAAATTATTTGGCTGATAGATATTTGCTAAATCGCAACTTTTCCCTTTTACGTTTTGGTGAACTTGGAATTCCATACCACCTCTTTTTTGTGTGTTTCACCTTTTATATTTTGGTTAACCCATTGCCCTTTCACTTTAAATATTTTTCAAAAGGATAAATGTTGGAACACAACTATCTACTAAGAGGGGGGGTGAATTAGTAGATATAAATAAAAATAATCCTTTAAAACATTTAATGTAAACTTAGAAGAATATGCAGATATCACACACACACAAGTACACATTACACCAAATATATGTGAAAAAACTAATAAGGAAAAAACCACTATGAGAATAGCTGCAAGGATCTACAGTGTCCTAATCTAGTCTCATAATAAAAACCTTATTGGTTACAATGATTAAGGGAACCAACCCTAAGGAGACACCAATCCCCTATTTTAAGAGCACCAACTCTAAGGGAGAACCTACTCCCTAACTAAGCACCAACTTAGCTTTCTGATGGAATCAAACCATCAAATATAAGGAGCTACAACTCTTGATTACAAATTATTCAAATGAATCAATTCTATGTTACAGGTCTAATCTGCAACTGTTCAATTTCTTCTTCTTCTCTGTTCTATTCACTGTTCTTTAGAATATCCTCTATTCTCTGCAATTGTAGGAGAAATTCCTTTCTCTATTGCTAATCTCTTATTAACGTCGCTCTCTTCTCTTCTACTTATATGAATGTGTATCCTAGATGTATATTTGCATTTGATCTAGGTCTTTCATTATTGTCTCAACTCTTCTAAATTTTCTCTTGAGCTATATACACACTCCTTATTCTTGAGCTATGCACACTCTCATTAAGCACACACACTTATCATTTTCTCAACACTTTTTCTCAAAAGAGATATTCATTTTATATACCCTGTTCCATTGCCTGACTTCTCTTTATCAAGATTTGATATGTATGGTCTGATCCATAATAAATGACCATACTGCATTATTGAACTGATATATGATCTTATCACTACCTAAACCTTCATGATGTTGTTCAACCAATCATAATTCAACTTCGAGCTATTGCAACAAATCATATTTTATGTTCCACCGCTTGACTATGAATTCCACTTCCTGACTATTGAGAACTTTGAATCTTTAAATGTTGACCATCGATATCTATTTTCATGCCATGATCCAATGCTCTTCGCTGATATGATTTAACTTTAAAACATGACCACTTGATCAAATTATTTTTAAGTTTGTGTCATTGATCTTTATCACACAATGTTTGCTTAGTGCATTTTCACTTCATGCTTACAAAATGAAATACGTGATGCATATGAGTTATGTGATGCAATGAATGATTTCCACTTATCATTATCTTATTCATTAGCACATTCTCTCTTTGCACTCAAAAATTGAAGATGTGATGCATAGTATCTTTGTACTACAATTGCCTTTAGACACTTGTCACCATTTCACATCATCTCAGTTTTATCCTTGTAAAAGTGGATCAAAACAACAATGCCTAGAAAACTATTGATCTCTGCCATCTCTTGCGTTGACTTTCGATCTTCTTAACTAAAGTTCCTTGAACTTTCTCCCACTAGACATGTGGTGAGATTTCGTTCTTCTGTGTTTAAAAGGGATTGAGCCTACCATTGGTCTTGTAGATGAGCATAAAATTTCCTGATCTTTAAGTTTTGATCACTTTCATTGATCGAGATAGGCTAAAGTAGTAAGCATCAAAATTAGGAAATATTAATATCTTTGACACTCTACCAAGCCAATAATTACTAGGATGAGGGGTAGGTTATTCAATGATGAAGAAGGCTTAAGTCATAACTTAAGCGATCAAAAACTACCTACCAATAGTCAATAGAAGAATAGAAAATATGAAGCACCATGACTGAAACCCTTAGGGATTTTCTGTAAAACCCTAATCATACTAGAGAGCAAAAATAATTCATTTATGAGCTCATCTCTTATCATCTAAACTTGCAGACCATATATCTAGAATGTACTCAAAAAATCCATAACGGATATGCTATATGTTTTCTCCACAAACCTCCAAAAATAGTCTATAAAAGCATGATATCTTTTCATGACAACTTTGGAACTTTCCATGTAACATTGCAACATTGCAAAACATGCCAAAACTTGCTTTTCTCTCCATCAATCTTCACAATTTTTTCTGTGAATGATCCTCTAATATCAATGGAATCCTTAGACATCCATGACATCCATGACTACCCTATGATGCTCTTTTGACATCAATGGCAATCATATAACAATCTCCTTTCAACTCTTATCCCGACATATCTTATTACCAACAATCTCCCCCTTTTTCATTGATGGAAAAATAATGATCTAATTATTCCTTTATTCTGAGCATTCTCCTTATTGTATTCTCATTAGTTGTTGACTGATCATCTCTTCATTGAGCATTTGTATCTTTTCTCCATAGAGGGACACATAAATTATGTGAAATTTTCTCCCCTTTTGTTGACTCTCTCTATAGAGTCATTTTAGCAAACTTATACATAGAGCATTTAACAAACTTACAAACTTTCTCCCCCTTTTACATAAATGAAAAAGGAAAATTTTTGGACATCACGCTTCTACCGATACCAATTGTTCTCTCCCCCTTTGAAATACATGCCAAGAAAAGGAATGTGTCCAAGAATCTGCAACCATCAAGTTATTAGAAATTTGTAAAACCTATTTCTACCTGAGTTGACATTTTCTCTTCTTTTAGGGATGAATAAGAACTTCTCTAATTCTCCCCCTACACTCATGTCCTATCACTAGTATCTAGTGTTGTTATGTGGGAGAAACTATTCCCAATTTTTGTCTCAAATACTCAAATCACTCTTTGAGAAGGGGTTTGGTAAATATGTCTACAACTTGATCTTGGGTTGGCACATATTCCATTATGACCTCCTAGTTTGCAATCTTTTCTCTTAAAAAGTGATGATTGATATATGCTTAGTTCTAGAATGCATCACTATATTCTTTGATATGTTAATATCACTTTAATTGTCACAAAGAATAGAGATAGATGATTTATATTCTACCTCGATGCCTTTAAGTGTTTGCTTCACCCATAATACTTAAGTGCAACATGCCACTGCTGCAACATATTTAGCTTCAGTAGTAGAAAGAGTAATTGATTCTTGCTTTTTGCTTAGCCATGAAATAAGTTTGTTTCCAAGGAAAAATGCACCATTGCTTGTTTTTGTTGCCATAAAAAATGATATCATCTACGTATGCACAACAACAATTATCATATGCTCACCTTCTAATTTGAAGTATAGGTTGTTTTCTACACACCCTTTATTGAACCCTTGTTGTTGTAGGTGTTGGCCTAGTCTTGAATACCATGCTCTAGGTGCCTGTTTTAGACCATATAGTGCCTTCTGTAGTCTGCAAACATAGTCTTCTTATTTTGGTAGCTGAAAACCTTCAAGTTGTTCTATGTAGACTTCTTCTAAGTTTCCATTCAAGAAGGAAGATTTGACATCCATTTGATAGACTTTGAATTTCTTATAAATTTAGAGAATGCTAAAAATATTCTTATGGCTTCCAATCTAGCAACTAGAGAAAATGTTTCTTCAAAATCTATACCTTCCACTTGTGCATATCCTTTGCACACCAATCTAGCCTTATTCCTTACAAAATCTCCATCCTCATTGATTTTGTTTCTAAAGACCCACTTTGTACCTATTACATTATTATTTGGAGGTCTTGGAACTATTTCCCAATTTTTATTCTTTTCAATTCAGCTTAGTTCTTCTTCCATGGCTTTTAGCCAATTTTCATCCTTGCTAGCTTCATCATTTCTCTTAGGCTCAATTTTAGATATTAGAAAAAAATTAACTTGCTCTTTGTTCTTTATGAATCTTCTCATTATTTGAAGTCTTCATCTTTATTACCAATGATATGCTCTATCTGATTATCCTTTTGAACATATCTTGCAGGTACCTTTTCATTTACTTCATTAGGCTCTTTATCAAGTATTTCTTCTTTAGATTCTGATTCTTCTTTATAGATATCTTTGTCAGGTTTAACATGTTTCAAGTCTTCATCAACCTTGACTTTGATGCATTCTATAATTATTTGGTAGCCTTTTATTATAGCATTTTTAGGCCTTGCTTTGGGTGGAATATCCAAGAAATATTCCTTCATCATACCTTGAGTCAAAGCTTCCTAATTTATCTTCATCCCTCCTAATGTAGCATTTGTTTCCAAACACTCTAAATTATTTAACAGATGTAGGTCTACCATACCATAGTTCATAGAGGGTTCTCTCATTGTTTACTCTCAGTTGAAATCTGTTCAAGGTATATAATGTTGTATATACTATCTCTCTCCAGTACATATTAGGTAGCTTGGCCTTATTTAGTATTTTTTTGGCCATCTCTTTGACTATTATGTTCTTTCTTTCAACAACTCCATTCTATTGCTGAGTCCTTGTTGTAGAGTATTACCTTTTGATCCCATGTTTCTCACAATACTTGATGAATTCATTTGATGTTTTTTTCTCCACCTTTATCAGATCTTAAGCATTTGATTTGTCATCTAATATCCTTCTCAACCATGGACCTAAAGATTTTGAATCTTTCAAATGCTTGAAACTTATCCTTCAAAAAGTTTACCAATGTCATTCTTGAGTAATCATCTATTACTAATATGAAGTATCTTTCTCCTTTCAATCCTATTGTCTTTATGGAACCACAAAGATTAGTATGCACTAATTCCAAAGGAATTTTTGTTGCATACTCTTTTGTCTAAAATATGACCCTTACCTGCTTGCCTTGCTAACATTCTTTGCAAGTGGTATTTGTAGGTTTGGTTATCTTAGGCATGCGTCTTATTAGCTTCTTTGAACTCACTTTGACCAAGTTATCAAAGTTGACATGACCCATTATTTTGTGCCATAACCAATTCTCATCAACCTATCCTATTAAACAATTCTTACCGATCACTTCTTTAAGATTATAAATGTTGCTTTCAATTCTTTTCCCTTTTGCAACTAATCCCCCTGATTTAGCTTTTCTTATCTCATAGATTTCTGCATTAAATGTAACTTTGTATC